>WTSP01018827.1:0-45624 GCA_025331215.1 Actenoides lindsayi | reverse complement strand
GGGGCTCTGAGCAACCTGCTCTAGTGGGAGGTGTCCCTGCCCATGGCAGGGGGGTTGGAACTAGATGATCTTTAAGGACCCTTCCAACCCTTATAATTCTATGATTCTATGACTGGTAGCCTATGCAGGGCAGATGATTTTATCAGGCTGCTGTTCATCTGGAGACACTACGCATGCTCTCAGTCATATGTCCCAGATTTCACACTGCTGCGTGCCTTGGTTGGAAGTACTGTTCCTGCACGCTCTGGTGGATTGCCACGTGCAGCCAGCCCAGCATTGTGCAACTGCACAGGTTCCAGGAACTCTGTGCTGGGTTAACAGTTGGACTTGATGGTCTTAAAGGTCTTTTCCAATCTAAATGATTCTATGTGTTGGCTAAACCCCTTGAACATCCTCTTCTCATGTGGTCTGCACATGCAAGGGAACTTAAATGACTCCTGTGCACAGCAGATTTACTACTCATGATCAGGAAAAGTACATAGCAGGTCTGATTCTCATGGGTGGACTTCATTTGCCTGCTCACATTTTACTGTGTACAGGACATCATACTTTGCTAAAATGACATGGCCTCAGACTAACACAGAAGACTATATGCTTATGACAGAGGTTCAGGCACAATTCACTGGGCACATGGGGCAATTGCTTCTGTTCTCACAGCAAATACAAATCTGAGAAAGGGTATCTGAAGTCCAAGGTATCAGAGCTTGTCACAGCAGGCAGTGAGCCTGCAGCACTGCAAAAGCCCACAGGATTCCTCAGGGCAGCCACATGCTAACTTGCATCAAGGAGCCCACCAAAAGTCCCAGGGGAGCTTCTGCAAAAATTGTGGCAATAGTAGCAGCTATGGAAATTGGCTGAACTGAAGAGCAAAACTGGAGAGAAAGGCTCTTGCTGCAAAAATACACTGTCTCAGAGGAGGGCTTTGTTTTCAAACATTTGAGTTTAATTTGTTTCACTCAGCAGACTAAACACTTTCTTTTTAAAAAGATTTCCTCTTTCCTTCCAAAGACTGAAAGCCCCTTTGGTGGCTTTGGTACACAAACCTTACAGGAAAGGTGGGACAGTCATCCCTGGACTTCTGGCCTCAGACCTTTGTCCGAGAAACATGTTACACATGTATCAACACATGTATGTGTTACTGTGTGCATATTTCTGTCTGAACAATCCCAAAATAGGGATCCAAAACCTCTGTAAGTAATGAAGAGAATACCAAATGATTTGTCCATGTGAACTCCACACTGGTCCTCTGACTTCACGGCTGTCAGCACCTGAGATACTTTCTAGGTTCCCTCTTCACTCAGTGAGAGGAGAGGGACTGACAAAGACACAGTCAGCCCTTGGAACAGCTGTCTGAAATATGTGAGCTAAGTCCTTCTCTGTGCCTCTCTACTGATTATAGAGGGAGCTGAGAAGAAAAGCTTAGATTAGCTTCACTATCTGAAACATATCTATCGGTAGCTGAAGTCAAATGGGGTGAACGAACATTTTAAGGATCTGTTGTGGATTAACTCTAGTAGGCAGCTGAGCACCACTCAAACATTTACTCCCTCTCTCCTCCTCCAGCAGAACAGAGAAAGAACACAAAGAGCAAAATGAAGAAAACTTGAGGGTTGAGATACAGATAGTTTAGTAAGCAAAGGAAAGAGGAAGAAGGATAAAACCAAAACCAAACCAGTGATGCAAAGGCAAACATTCATCACCTCCCACAAGTAGACTGATGCTCAGTCTGTCTCCCAGCTGTCCGAAATTCCCCCAATTCTGCCATATTTTTGAGCAGCTACTAAGCATGACATTATATGGCATGGAATATCCATTATATGGCATGGAATATCCCTTTGGTCAGTTACAGTCAGCTGTTCTTGTTGCATTACCTCTCAACTTCTTGTGCATCCCAAACCTACTCAATAGGATGCAGAGCTGAAAAAAGAGGAAGTCATGATGCTGAGCAAGAACTGCTCAACAGTAGTCAAAACACTGCTGTATTATCAATCTTATTTCAGTCACAAATTCAAAACATAGCACCATGTAGGCTGTCATGAAGAAAATTACCTCCATCCCAGCCAGACCCAGTACAGGATCATAAAACTAAATTGAGGGAAGTTCTGTCTTTGGTGAATTGTGAGCATGATATAGTCAAAATGAAACATTCAGTCATGTTTCAAATTTAAATGGATGATCTTACAATGTCTGAAATCCTTACTCTTGACAGATACAATGCAGAGACAAGTAAAGGGGCAATTAACTTTCAAAAATGATGCAAAATGTTTGTAACACTAATTGGACTATGAATACATTCCACTACTCAGAAAAAACAACATCTTAACTCTTCCTAATGATTGCAAAACACAAAATTTACTGTGCCGTTATTACTTCTCCAGCCTGGCAATGCTGAGCCTCTTCTAGGCAGGCACAACCAGTTCCTTCAGAAATTATGCCTCTCTTAGTGTTTTGGGATGGTACCAGAGTCAAAGCTCTGTGAACTGGTACACAGATCAGAGAATGTTCCTGTAGTCCTGAGTACATAATGGATTTACAAGGCCTATATTAAAGTGCATGTAGGACAAACATGTTTGTATAGGTATATCTTTGTACAGATGCTGAGCTAGGCCTTTCTTCTTGATTTACTTTCTACTAATAACATAATTTAGGAAGCGGAGGAATGGCCAGAGTGATAGTAGGAGTGTGGATGTTGTGATTAAAGGGTATGTCTTTCCCAAAAAGTCTGTACATGTTGCCATGGTCCACAGCAGTGTCAGGAGAATGCAGTGTCAGGGAGAATGGAGTGTAGGCTACAGGGTGCTCATTTGCAATCTATTGGATGTATGATGGATCAGCTAACTCTCAGAGAAAAAGTTCAATAGTAATTGGAGGCTGGTAGCTAAAAGAAAAGGAGGGTTTTAATAACATTATTTAGAAAGAAATGTAATTCTATGAAGTTAAGGTGCTTAAATTATTCCTTTTTTAATTATCATATAGGTAGGATAACAATACCATTTTAAATACTATGTGATGAAGAAAAAAAAAAAAAAAAAAAAAAGAACCTAAATAAAGATATGTCCACTTGTTAATTTGGTAAATGCTTCAGATAAATGTCAGATTTTCTGCTCTGGTGTCAATTGTGCATGATTTCATCATTTGTTCTACTCTTCAAGATTTGTAGTTCACTCTGTGTGTCATTCTGGCCCAAGTGCTTTTTTCTACTGAAGTGTTCAAAAAATGTCATATTCACCATAGACTGTCCTCTGTGGAGTTCTGAAATAGTTTAGCCTCACCTTATTCTTTCATCTCTTTGATGTTCATTTTTCAGGCAGTTGCAGTTATATTCATGCATCCCAGGGCTCTACTTAAACTCATATTTCAATAGCTTCTTTGAAACTTTTCTGATATTCTCTGATATTATTATTATTATCATTATTATTATTATTATTATCTGCATTTTAAAACAGGTGATTAAATTATTTAGTGAAACCAGTTTTCACCTCATCACAGTGATTCAGGCTAATGAGAGGTTATGGATTCTGGTTCCTTAGAAAAGATAACAGAAATGTTCCCAGTGGTAAGTCATAATGTTCCAAATGGAGAAGCTCAAATGGATATCCAGATTTGGAAAGCTAATAATTATGACAATTCAGACCCAGGGTAAATCTGAATTTTACTGTCTCTTTACAGTGGGATAAACCAGGACTGGACCATTGTATTTTCCTATTTTATGATATGAGAGCTGCAGATCATCTCTAATTCTAACATAAGGTTTTGATAATCAATAATTCTAGCAAATTAACTTAAAACCAAATCAGTTAGTGGATATGAGTCATGTTTTACTCAGTTCTAACCCTATAGCATAATGCTTTCCTAGGAGAGCAACAACCATAAATTTTAGTCTCATATACTATGTCATGTGCAAATATGGGAAACCATTCACAGTAAACAGAACATTTTAGGAGTGGACAGATTATGTCTATGCCAATGCCTTAAATTTTTATTGGCAGGACACATTCAAGAGTCAAACTTTCACAAGTCCTTGTAAGCTGTAGACAGGCCACTTCTAGCAAGTGAGTGAAATTTCTCTCATTTTATAGTCCTTTAGTTTAGAAGTACATATTTTCTGAAATATGTGAAACAAAGTGAAATAAAACTGTAGAAAATGGTCCAGAAACAAAAAACCCAAGAAAAGTAATCCATTTCAGTGGAATTTCACTTTTCAGTTGGCTGTTTACAAAACCTCTTCTTATTGTTGTTGAGAGAACACTGGACCATACCAGACACAGAGTTTATAAATAAAACTTTTGAACTGTATTATCACTGCCAGCTGTTGACATGATCTGTATTAGTCACTAACAGCTACAGTCATGGCTCACATAGGCAGACTCAGTTCAGCTCTTCTTGGCTGGGAAATCCTCTGATGAAACCAGGATGTCTTTTCTCTTTTAAGGGAGAATCAACTCTCTTTTCAATTGTGTTTGTCCAAAATGCTTACAGAACAGCTATATTCTTTCATTATTTGAAATTACATCCTATTCTATGTTAGATAAATTATATTTGTCTAGGAAGCCCTCTTGAGCTACACCTATAAGGTTTTTTAACCTTTTTGTTCCCAAATTTTCTGTTATTTTTGCTTTGTGATATCCCACCAAATGCTTGGTTTAGAAATCTCACTGTATTTTACTTTTTTTTGGCTGAGTTACAATGTGCACAAGTGAGATTAGAGACTGCTTTATTATTCTGTTAATCATTTGGAATTTGAAACTATTCAGAAGTACTGAAAACCTTGACATTTCATGGAGGGAAAAGCACTCTAAGAAACCCTGGGCAAATCCCATGAATGCTTGTAGTGATGACAAATGAGGATTTTACATGCTTGGGATGTGGGAATTCTTTCCATATATTTAGCAAACTCCTCAAAGGTGAATTAAATGAAAACAGCATTGTTGCATTGCTTTTGCTCCTTTTTGCTCTTTTCTTGGCAACTGTTCTGCATTTATTTTTATCAGATTAAACAGTGTATTGTAAACCAAATCATACGTTCTCTGGCATAAATCTTTTTAATGCTAAAGTTTCCTCAGGGGCTAAGTGATAACTCCGGATGTTGACTCATTTGATAAATGGTATCTCATGATGATGACTGCAGCCCCCAAAACTCCCACATAAAGTTAGGTCTCATCCTGCTAGGTCTTGCTCTGTGACGCATAGAAGAAAACTGAAAGGGCTCTTCTCAAGCAAGGCAGAGTAGAGTTCAGTGTAGCAAGTTGTTCAAGGCTGAGTCTCCTGATATAGACAACTGTGCTTCCTGTCAGGTCCTGACACTGTTCTCCAGGTTAAAGCTAGGGTACAACCTCTGATGCCAGAGCAGTTGTGCCTAAATGCTGCTTTTGCCTGACTGAGGCAGATTGTGGCCATTTCTGTCAGACTACAATCCACACACCAAGTCAGTGGTGTCAGCTTTTGTACCAGGAACCCCCAGCCTGGGTATCAGTTATAGCGGTGATCAGTGTCCTCTAGCAGGAACTGCTGATACCAGCAGGTCTGTCCCACTGTCAGCTCTGTGGCCTGCCAGGTGCTTGAAAATAACTTCTTGTAGCAAGAAACATAACTTTACATGTTGTTCTGTGAGCAGCAGGGCTGATAAAGCCTGGTTTCTTATGGGCTTGAATCCTTTAAACTGCTCTAAAAGTGATAATCCAAACCTTTTCCCACCAGTCACAATACTGTCTAGGGTAGACCCATAAGGAAGAGAAACAGATCATGCTGTAGCTGATCTGCAGTATGGCACCTCTTTATTTTGGCCACAGAATGCATATTCATTGGATAGTCAACTGTTGTATTCAAGTGTATTCAGGGATGGCCAACTAACTCAAAAATTCAGCAAGTAGAAGAACAGCTGGACAGCAGGGTAAATAAATAAATAAGTCTTAATAAACAAGTGGATTTTCAGCATATATGTTACTGACTTTAAGTCTCTTTGTGAACAGTCCTGATGGACCACAGAGAACCTCAGTCTTATAAACATCTCTGTACTTCACAATGTTTCACATAGTTTATATGCATACATCTGACTTGGCAAAAGCTACATTTTCAGTGTTTCAGTGTTATTTTTCCTCAGTGTTTTTCACTTGAAGTTGAAACGTATGCACGGTTCAGCTTTAAGACATTTTTTTCCCTGTATTTCTGGTTCCAAGTATTACTTCTGGAAGGGTGATGTCCTAGTTTGATCTAGAACAGAACTAATTCTGTTCAGTAATTTTACTCTACATCTCTGTCTCTTCTAAGAAACTGTACTTTCCACAGTTAATGGCATATTTTTGCAGACGGTGTCCAGAATCCAGTTCCTGTCTGCTGCTGATTCCAACCTGGGATTTCCCCAGTGCCTGCTGCACAGCATCAGTCATGATGGTGATTTAATTACCATCAGGGGTCTTGGGTTCTGTATTGGGTTTGTTTATATTTGTATATATTCCATTTTATTGTTATTATTTTCATTAGAGCTGTTTTAGTTTACTAACCCATAAGTCTCTCTCCCTTTTTCCCTTTCTCTTCCCCTTTGGCAAGGGAGAGGTGTTAACAGAGACCATCTATTACAGATCTAGTGGACAGCCCTGACCCTACCTATGGCAGGTGAATTTAATGGCTTAACCCTATTACCAAAATATAGTGTTTAATGATGTGTAGTTCCCTTTATTATGGCCCATTATAATTTCTTTGAAGATTAATGGAAGGACACCAGGGAAATTTTTTCTGAGTAATCATTGTTTTCCTGCACACTTTTTTATGTTAAAAAACTATTGAAAAGCTATTGTTATGTTTAGGCACAGTATTAAATGGAGTTATCTGGCCTCCTCCTTAAGTACTGTACAGCTTAATAAAATAAGATGGAAATCATTTTTGATGATTTACAAATTCACCTAAGGAGACAGATAGGTGACAGATTGTGTGGTCTACTGGTTAAAAAGGAGTCTGGTACCTTACTTCTGCAGCAGGAAATTTTTAGCTTAGCTGCTGCCCTACCTTGTGTTTTCAGACTTTATTGAGTTTTGCTGTTGCTATGTTAATTCATCTGTATTAACTGTCAGATTATTTCTAGGCATTTCCAGGGCAGAAATGTGTTCACATGCACCATTCAATACAACTAGGCTGAACCATAAATTTAAAAGGCACAAGAAACAGATATGGACATGGGAACTCATTCAACAATACTGATAAAAGTATTAGAATGATCTTTGTTATGAGCTTGACTCTATGGAATTTCTACTCTCCCAGCAACCCACAGACACATTTCAGGACCTGGCCATGAATTGTCCATGAACTATTCCTACTGATTAGTTTGGATGCCACTGATCTATCTGGGAGGATAAGGCAGTTTAATAATATGAATGTGGGCCACTCCTTCAGTGCCAAAGTATAGCATATTTAATTTATTATAGATGTAGCCTCAGTGTCCAGTGCAGCAGACATGCAACACATCTGCTGTAGTTGCAGACTGACCTGGACGTGCTCTGTCATTCTCATACAGCCTAGATACATACACTTAGTCTGCATGCCTACTGTTTATGAACTTGCTGTACCAAGGATGCACAGGACCTGTGTGCATCCACTGAGCAGATGCATAGGGTGTAGATCTGGTACAGAAGCTGCATATGTGTAATAATGTATCCCCAGGAAAAAAAAAAAAAAAAAAGAAAACAAATTAATTTTGGTTTTCTTTTTCCCTGTGAACAACCTTTATAGGTAGAAACAGAAACATGTGGTAAATGCAAGTTTTTAATACCACCACATAGTGAGTCAGGTTCAGGTGTCTTAAGCTGTAACTGAGTCAGAGTCACAGAAATTAACAAAACTGGATATGACAGGAGACTTGAGACAGTCCTGATAGTTGGCAGTCCAGGACTTTTAGTTGGGATTCACTGAGATGTCAGAGACCTTAAGCAAAATATACAGCACTGTCTCGTCCCACTCAGTGGACAATGAGAGAGGTAAATCTTTGTGATCCCCTGAAAGAGGCTGTCCCTGCGCGGCAGGGCGGCCGGGGCGGCAGAGTCACCACAATGACTCCAAGGAACAATAACAAAACAGTTTATTAGTTCTCTCTAATAGAACAATCAACAGAGTACGGATAAAATGTAAATCTTTGTAGGCGATTATCTTATGGCGCGACTAAATTTTTGAGGAAGAGGAAGACAGAGTTATTAGAAAAGAGGAAAAGAGAGGGGGAGTGAGGGAGTGACTAAGAGAGATAGAGAGTAAGATGAAGAGAAAAGGTTATCACCACCAGTGGATCCAGCGATGTCTCACTGGATCAGTCCAAGTCTTCTGTTCTTCGGTGGTGGGTACACACCAATCAATATTTTTCTGTCCCTTTTATACCCTTGAGGTATCTGGGTGGCATTCCCAACTTCCACAGGAAGTGGCGCTGATTTGCATGAGCTCCATGAGCTAGAAGTAGTGTGGCTATTTTGAAATTTAGGCAAAGTTTTTAGCTATCAGAAGTGATACAGTTTTCCAATAGTGGCAGATGGAAGTAAAGCACCAACTGATCTTCAGAAAAAGTTGCATCAATTTATAAAAATGGGTTTATATGATCTGGTGCCTATAAGAGCACAAGAAGAGCACAGTAACAAAGATATCACTTCTAAACCTTTGCTGTATCTTCCATGCCATTTGATAACTACTTAATAATAATTTCCTCTTATTTGTCATCTTAAATATCTATAATGATGACAGTTTCTTGTCAATTCAGAATAGATAAAAACCTATTACCATCCTGCACAATACGTCTATGTGCAATTTCATAGTAGTTAATATGAAATAAATTTATGCTGTTGTAATTTATATTTTTAAAAAATATTTGTTTTCTTTAACTAGTAGATACATCGCTATCCTTTTAAGGCATACAGGCAGTAATCACACCAGCAAAAAAAGGAGATCAAATCGCAGATTATGGAGGGTTTATTCTAGCTAACTCAAATGAAGAAAATTAACTAGTGGATTTTTTTTTTTTCCTTTTTAAAAGTAAAATACTACTGATTTACTCTGTGTCATCATCTCAGTTATTTCACAGCAATAACATTGATGCCAGTAAATTTGTATTAATTCAGTATTACTTTTTTCAGATACATTGTGGAATCACAGAATATCTCAAGTCAGAAGGGACTTACAAGGATCATTGAATCCAGTACCCTGCTCCTTGCAGGACTACCTAAAACTAAACCATATGACTAAGAACATCATCCAGACACTCCTTGAACTCTGACAGGCTTGGTGACATGACCAATTCCCTGCGGAGCCTGTTACAATGACCAACCACCCTATCAGTGAAGAATCTTTTCCTAGTATCCAGTCTGAACTTCCCCTTGTACAACTGATCCCAGCAAGATCAGACCTCAAGAAGTAGACACATGCCTGATATTCCTCTGCTCTCTCTCTTAAACAAACTTGGATTATTATAGATAGCAAAAAAACAGTCTGTAAGACTTAATCTGTATGTACTTAAACCACCATAAACTACTGGTCTCTGCTGTGTTGCAAATTTTGAAGACTGGATCATAACGCAAAAACTACCCTTACTGATAAAAGATTGACTTCCGTCTATTATTCTATATCATACAGAATGTAGAAATTCCTGATCCATTTTGTAGAAGCCAAACTCATGTGCTGATACTATCAAACAATTTATGACACAAGGAGAAGATACAACTGCTGAGCTCAAGATGTTGAACTCTCA
Source organism: Actenoides lindsayi (assembly GCA_025331215.1). Classification (NCBI taxonomy): domain Eukaryota; kingdom Metazoa; phylum Chordata; class Aves; order Coraciiformes; family Alcedinidae; genus Actenoides; species Actenoides lindsayi. Next base: position 35,909 of record WTSP01018827.1, on the reverse strand, counting down.
GGATCAACAGGGAATAAACTGAAGCATGACAGGAAACTCAGAAGACTTCTGAAGTGTTTTTCAAAGTGTTGGGGTCTTTAGGATGAAAAAAAAAAAAAAAAAAAAAAAAAGGTTAGTTAGGGCCTTAGGACTGCAATTTTTGCTTAAATGAAGCCTCAATACATTTTTACATTTGCAGCTTTGTTCTACAATTTTTTCCTAACCTCAGTGTAAATCACTAGCTAAGAATCTGAATATCTTTCTTAGCATATCAGTCCAGATGATATAAGCACTTTTATTAAGAGGATGTCTAAGGAGCTATAGGAGGGGTGGTATGATGTGACAAACAGGTTTTGAATATGTATCATCACTGTGGTATACCCTCTCCTTTGCTGGTGTGATGAACGCTTCTCTTACCCAACATAGGCTTTTTAAGTGATATTGAATCAACAGGAGTGTTCAGATTTCAGAAGCAGATTAAGAGAATTCTTTTTTACACATTTTCATGTATCACTTATGTTTTATACTTATGATTCCAATCTGAGGAAGGAATTCGTAAGAAAAGTGGGAGAAAACATGGAATATCATTTGCCTTTATAAGCATATGCAGTTAAAGGAAAACTTCATGACAGGATAACAATAATAATTAAGTATTAAAATATTAATACTTAATTTACTATAAATTTTAAATATATTTATATTTTAAAAGTCTGATGTGATGTGTGTTTGATTCTCACATATTGAAAAGAAAGATTCATGAACAAAAGGGTATACAGAGTAAAAGCTGAAAATGTCCTACCATTTTTCCTGAAGAGAGACAGTCAACACAGATAGAACAGGACAAGTCACTTGTGCTGAGTAAGCAAACCCATGACCCACTGAAGTCATGCTGTACTGGGAGTAACAGTAGACAAACAGCTGCGTGCAAGCTGATCCATTTTGTCACTTACTGTACTTATTATGTTTGAACTACTTCTCATCTAACACAAAGACCAGGAACATGAAATATTACTGTACAACAGTTAATAGAGGTATATACACAGGTTTTCTCACATAAGCTTTTTTATCTGTCTGAACCATTAATCTTAATACCCATAATTTTGTATCTTGGAAAAACAGAAAGAATGTCTGTTTATAAATTAGACAATCTGAAAATGTGGTGAGAGAATAGCAAATAGATTTTTATGATTATGCAAGTGACATGATTTGTAGGTCAGATCTTTCTAAAGAAAGAACCCTTTGGAGCTAAAATGAGTTTGTTAATCTACACGGAGGGGTAAATGACAAATTATTTGAAAATTACAGATATGATTGCCTCAGGACTGGAGTAAGTCTCAGTTTGAAAGAGCTGTCTGAAGAACATCCAGAAGTGTCAGACACCGAGGTCATAAATCGGTACAATTCTGTATAAATATTGACAGAGTACTCAAAGTAAAATTTATAATTAGAGCACTTTTTATTTCTAAATAAAGTTGAATTGTTTAAGTGGAATAACATCATCCTATATGAGTTAACATTCAATCTAGTTTTAAAGTTTGTAAAGATGAATAGCAATGGGTAATTTCTAATGAAGTAAATATGATACAGTTACTAACAAGTAATCCATAATCACTGCAAATACATAATGGTTTATATTCTTTGAATTATATATTTCTACCATCATATAATTTCCAGAAATTACTGAATATAACCAATATGCAGTGGAGAAGTGCATTAATCTACATTTTCCCATGTACTGAAGAAAAACCCCTTTCTTCACAATTCTTCTTTTAATTTAAATTTTCTGAAAAGGCATCTCATGGTGCAGTTATCAATGCAGATAATAAGTGTTTAAGAAAAAATCTTGGATTATGGCCAAATCCATCAGGTTCCTCTTCCAAAAGATAACTTCCAATAGTCCATCCCTGATGACAGTGTCTTGAATATCTTTAACTTTTCCATCAGAACCATTTAGTGTAACTATTGCTTCTCCACAGCTTGAACATCACTACCATTGTCAGAACCAGGGCAACAAATTTATGATGATGTTCCTGGGAATAAGGAACTAATGCAAAGGGGATTTCTCTGTAGTTCTTCATTAACATTTTATTCATTACAACAAGGGAGTTATAAGAGTTTCCTTTTATGCAAATTAGGTCACAGGATAAAAAATACACAGCATGGAAACACAGTGTATTACTACACAGAACAAAAGATCTGATTAATAAATTATGATAATGGCATTAGTCTACTGCTAATGCTGAAAGGCACATTTAAATATTGTGGAACAGGAGAAGGAAAAACTCTTGCATGTATTCATAAATTGTTTTCCTCCTTTGTGCCTCAGTTTCTGTAGTTCTTTTTTGTTATCTTCCTCTGAGGGAACGTATATATCCTACTTTAAACATTTGCTTTAGTTGGTTAAAAGGCAAAGGAATCCTTTGGGTAAAAGACAAGATTTTACTCTCCTGGTTTTCAATTGAAAGTTTTAACAAAGTTGAAAAACCTCCAGGATCAGGTCAGGGATATTCATTTGGGAAATTTTAAAGAAAAGAAAAAAAAAAAAAAAAAACCAAAATAAAAAAAAAAAAAAAAAAAAAAAGAGTTCTTGAATATTAATGCCAAGAAGATATTAATTAAGGAAAAACATGGTCTTTGCTATAGATACCTATTATCATAAAAGTTACTTATTTATTATAGTTCCTAGTTTTGTTTGCTTGATTGTTCTGGATTCAATTTGTTTCTAATATTTGTTTAAACAAAATAGGCTAAATTCAGATCTGGTTTAAATGGTCTAACTCTATTGAGACAATTAATCTGCAACTAATTTATTAACTCAGTCAGAACCTTTGGTTTATTCATTACATTCACTTAACTCCTTTTTATCCATTTATGCAAGGTCTGAATATACCCAAAGGACGGCAATATGAAGACTCTTACCTACTTTTCTTTTGGCAGGAAAATAAGGAAAGATTACCCACATTCTCCATAGTAAAACAATCAATTTGGGTACACAAAATGTACTGTTAAGAGTACAACTTAGCAATGCATAAATGAACTCTGAGATCAAAGACCTCTGATTTAAGACCAATCATCCTTTTCTGAGAAGCCTAATGTGCATGTAAGAGCAACCCCTGCACAAGGATCCACTGAATTACAGGCACATGTACAATAGATAATCCAAACTGGAGTTGACCTTGGCAGCAGTCCAAGAATGATAATTTCCCTGGGATGAATCGCTCTTGAATATTTTCTTCAGAAGTGTTAGGCTTTACCATTGTATTCATAGATTTATTTCCCCCCCCCCAGTTATTTAAATTATAACAGACTTTATAAAAATACAAATCTAGCACATTTCCTCAATTTATGCTCAAATCTGCAAAGTTATCACTAAGTTCAATGGTGAAAACATTGACCTTTACCATTTTATAACATTTGATAACACCAGTAAAATTAGGGTCTATTTTTATAATGAATTGCTTTTCTAGAAACTCAGCTTAACTGAAAAAACCTTTTCTTACCTAAGTGCATCAATAATCCTTTAGAAACAGTGCATGTATCAGCACTTCATTAGACTGCTTTTCAGGAGAGAAAGAAAGTTTAGAGATTTTTAAAGTTTTGAATGAAGTTACTTTTGTTCTAAAAATAGTACTAATTGCTCTTACAGCATACTAGCTTAGTAGACTGTTATAATAAGTGACTATGTCCAGAAGGATTCATTTTCTGGCTATGAGGTTACTCTCACAGTTAAATTCTCTTATGTTCTAAACCACAGCAGCCAAATGTGTAAAGATGCTATTCTTAACTGTGTGGGTGATGACTTCCCTAAGCAATTACTAGAGGATCCAAATAGGAATAACGTTCCTTCTGATCTGCTGCTCACAAACAGGGAAGATGTTGTGATAAACAATGTTCAGGGCTGTGCTGGCTGTTAGATGATCTGTCTTTCCTAAAGAAGAGCTGGAAAGTAAGCACCAGGGTTAGGTCTCTGGGAATAAAAACAGACTTCAAATTCTTTAAACAAGTGCTTGGAAAATCTTGGGGAAAATTATGGGAGGCAAGAGAAAGGCAATGACGAGAGCTAATTGATTTCAAAGAAACATGTTGGGATCTCAGGGACAAACTGCCTCCAATATGCAGGAAGACTGGGAATTTTGACCAAAGGCCCAATTGGCTGGGAAAGGAGTTTCTCAATTAACAATGCAGAAGTTGTGGCATCTTCTCCCTTGAAGCCAGTCAGTGGGCTGATCTGATGTGGTGTTAGTGACACTCCTACTTTAGGCTGGAGGCTGAACTAGATGGTGGCACCTTGGGGAAAACGTGTTTTAGAAAGAGCAAAATTCCATCAACTCTTCCTAAGCACAAACCAATGTGAATAGTATCAGAGGAATTAATTGTGTTTCTAGAAATCTTTTTCTAGATCTCACAGAAACTTACCACTAGAGCCCAGATTCTCCAAGATATTTAAACCTCTTACTGTAGCTGACAATAATGAGTTAAGTGCTTGTGTACCTTTGATATTTTTTTCATTGTTCTATAATAATCTGCCATCATCAAATAGAGAGTTAATAGGTGAAAAGCATCATAATTATGTCTATTAAATCTGTTTGTCCACGAAATGATACATCACAGATTTATTTCTCTTGCCTTTTGCTTCATAGTATGCATGACCTTCTTACATTCAGTGGGATTTGACATAAAGTACAATTTGTAGATGAAAAAGAGTACTACATTTCTATATTATAACTGCTTGGGTTTTTTTAAGAGTACTGTCTTCAAGACAACTCAAATTTATGAACTTTTTTTTATAATTCCAAGTACAATGATCAAGTGAAACATCTTCTGTTTTTATATTTTCCTACCTTCCAAAACGTTCTTCATATCATTTGTACAGAAAGAAGAGTAATATATTCAATATCTGCACGTATTCTTGGGCACCTGGTAATTTCTACAAGCTTGTAGGTTTGGTAAAACTACCAAACTACTATAACAATTGATATTCCTGAATAGAAGTGTTTTCTATACCACAGTATATACTACCAAATACTGTGCTGTTGCAGCATACATCCTTTCATAGGAAGACAATATTTATTTTAGTGATGCTTTTGCTTTTGTACAGGAGTAAGAATAAAAGACTTCCTGAATAAAATAATAATAAAAAAGTCCTTCCATTCTTGATTGTCTTTGAAGCCTGGAATTACCAATCAGGTGATCAGGCCTGGTCAGCATGTATTTATGAAAGGCAAGTCCTGCTTGAATAATCAGACCTCCTTCTATGACAAGGAGACCTGCTTAGTGGATGAGAGAAATGCTGTAGGTATCATCTGCCTCAATATTAGTAAAGCTTTTGGCACTGTTTCCCACAGCTTTCTCATGCAGAAACTAGTTGCTTCTGGCTTGGATGTGCACACTCTTCACTGGATAAAAAATTGGATGGCTAAGCCCTAACAGCTGTGATGAATGGAGTTAAGTCCAGTTGGCAATTGTTGACAAGTGGTGTTCCCCAAGACTCACTATTGGGGCCAGTTCTCTTTAGCATCTTTATAAATGATCTGGATGAAAGGGATGAAGCACACCCTTAATAAGTTTGCAGATGACACCATCAGAATCGTAGAATCGAATCACAGAATTAATTGGGTTGGAATGGACCTTTAAAGGTCATCTACTCCAACCCCCCTGCAGTAAGAAGGGACATCTGCAACTAGATCAGATTGTTCAGAGCACCTTCAAGCCTAACCTTAAATGCCTTCAGGGGTGGGGCCTCCACCACCTCTGTGGGCAACCTGTTCCACTGTTCCACCACCATCACAGGAAAGAACTTCTTCATAATGTCCATTCTACATCTACCCTTCTGTAGCTTAAAATCATTGCCCCTCATCTTATTGCTACATGCCCCTGTAAATAGCCCCTCACCAGCTTTCTTGTTAGGATGAAGTGTTGATCTGTTTCAGTGTAGAGAGGGTCTACAGAGAAGTGGACAGTTTCCATCTATGTACTGAGGCCAGTGGTATGAGGTTCAACAAGGCCAAGTATTTGGTCTTGCACTGGGGTAACAACACCCCTGTGAAATGTTACAGGCCTGGGGAAATGTGGCTGGAAAGCTGTCCAGTGGAAAAGAACCTGGGAGTACTAGTTGATAGCTGGTTGAATATGAGCCAGCAGTGTGCCCAGGTGACCAACAGCATACTGGTTTGTATCAGAAATAGTGTGGCCAGCAGGACTAGGGAAGTGACTGTACCCCTGAAGAAAAGGAGGCTGAGTGGAGACCTTATCACTCTCTACAACTACCTGAAAGGAGTTTATAGTGAGGTGGGGGGTTGATCTCTTCTCTCAAGTAACAAGGAATTGAACAAGAGGAAACAGCCTCAAATGATGCCAGGGGAGATTTCCTGGATATCAGGAAAATTTCTGCACTGAAAAGATTGTGAGGCACTGGAACAGGCTGTCCAGGGAATTGGTGAAGCCACCATCACTGGAGGGATTTAAAAGACATGTAGATATGGTACTAAGGGACACGGTTGAATGCTGTGTTAATGGTTGGACTTGATGATCTTAAAGGTCTCTTCTAATCAAAAAGATTCTAAAGCTAAAGATCCGTTCTGGATATTCAGATGTTGATGTCAGTGAGAGGATTTGTCAGAGGACTGGTGCATTTATAGTAACTTCAAAACCTTTCTATACTTACTCTAAATAAAGCATCTTGTAATACAAATTTTAAACATGTAGATCATGCAGATATAAGACTCTTGTTACATTTTATGCTATGGTTTTCATCTACAGCTTAGAAAACATTAATTCTAGATCTTTATTCCTAATAAATAAATTTGTAAAATATGTCTGTTCATGTTGATATAGCAGTTCCAGAAAGAATATTGTCCAGGAACAACTTGCAGTACATTTTTAATACATTATTTACTAGACTAAGAATAAGAAGCTTAAAAATTGAATTTGTACTTTGTGAATCAACATCTACAGTTCTATCCTATGAAACCATCAATACTAATACTGCTGAGGTTAATAGAGTTTTTAATGTTTTCTCTACTGACCATGTTGCATGAATAAAACTAGTTGGGAAAACAACATCTACATTTTGCTTTTCACATAATCATCAATAATAATAATGTATTTAGATAGAAGAGAAAAATAAAAATCCACTTCAAGAATCAATAATGTTGGTAATGATGTATGTAGTAGAATATGGCCAAATTTGACCCTCAGAGCTCCGCACAAGTAACTCATTCTGATTAGTAAACCCAGCAAAACATAATGTAGAAAATGCGTAGACAATGTTAACATGTCCAATAATGTACGGAATTTGATTCTATCAGAAGGTCTGCTGATACCATAAACTGCCTTTAGTACTGAATTACGATCTCAGTACTTGATAAAGAGAATGATAATTTATTACAGTTTTCTCTGGTTATTTCTGAATGTAAGATCTTATGTTTCTATTTAAAGACTGATTTTTATCTTCATTATATCTCACTTGCAAAAATTATGTTTAACTGGATTTCTAATACAGTTATTCAACTGAAGATTAATTGATTATTATGTATGAAATATTGTTTATACTGTGTTTTATGCTATACTATCAAAACTGAAATTATTTTATTCACATTATTTTCTGGTTTAGGATTTTTGGTTTTGTCTTGGTTTATTTTAACAGCTAATTTTCAAATTTTTCTAATTAAAACATTCCCTTTTCGTAATCTGAAACAAATAGGACATCCTGTATTTCTAGTATAACCCAGTTTCGTTTCATATTCCAGAATTTAAGGCAATTCTCTTCAGTGTACTCAGTGTAACTCATTCTGTCAGCATTTTAGAGTCATACTTGCCTACAGTCCTCAGAAAGACATCATTTAAAGACCTTATGTCTAAATGATATTAAGGTGGAAGTGTCATAGAGACTACTGTAGCTTTCATAGAAGATGAATGGCATTGTATTTTCTTTGCAATCAGTTTTTCCAGGTAGGTCATAATGAAGAATATTTGTACTAGGTCAACATGATTTTTTCAAAAGAAAGTAATTGTTTCTAGTCATAGTAGTAGGATCCGGACCTATTTTATTTTCAGAAATCATATTGTAAAAAAGACCTAGCTAAAGGCTATATATTAATTGTGATATATCCTGCTGTCGCGGTTTAGGGTCAAGGCAGCCCCTTAGACCTATAACAGACACTCTCTGTTAACCCCCCTCCCTCCTCAAAGGGAAGGAGAAAGGGTTTAAGGGAGACAGCAATTAGAAAAGGAAACTAAAACAGCTTTAATGAAAATGAAGTTAATCATTATAAAAATGGAATATATGCAAATATATTCAAAACCAGTATCGAACCCAACCCCCCTGATGGTAATTACATCACTGTCACCACTGATGTTGCGCAGCAGGCACTGGGGGAGTTCCAGACTGGGACTCGCAGCAGACAGGAGCTGTGTTCAGGAGCTGGATTCTGGTACTGGTTTCAGGAACACACAGACCGAGATCAAAGGCAGAATGGACAGAGTCCTCCTTGGGTGCTCCAAGGAAGGAACTGGAAGAGGACCTGAGCCAAGCCAAGCAAAGCTGGCAAAGCAGTCCAAGAGGGGAGAAGATCCCAGAGACCCTTCGGATCCCTCAGCTCTATACCGAATATTACATACATGGGATGGAATACCTTGTTGGTCAGTTTAGAGTCACCTGTCCTATCTACTCCTCCCTGTAGGTGCAGACTTTCATTTTTCTGCACCGCCCAATGTGGTACACAAGATCCAGCAGTGGCCTTGGTCTGCATACCAATCCTTGCTAGTAACTCTAAACACGAGGTGTTATCACTGCTAGAAGCAGACACTGTCTGTGAGAACAGGCTGCGAACTTCAGAAAGTGCAGTTATTTAGAAGAGCTGAAAAGTAAGCTCACTGAACAGAATTAGTTCTGTTCTCACTCAAAGCGGGACATTAAAACCAGGGGAGAGAGCGAATGCAGTCCCCCACTACCACAAATTATGCAGTTGAGTTTCACACATTTGGGGAAATCGCAGGGGTCAGAACATCTGGAGTGCAGAGGATGAGCCTCGCCCTGGAAAAAACACCTGCCTGATCATGGTGTCTCCCCTGACAGGTAAGTTCTGTTCTCACTCAAACCAGGACAGTAGTTATTGCTGTACATTTATTTCTTGTAGACATAAGCTTTGATGTTTTTTCTCAGCATGTCTTTAATGAAATTCTTTGTCATTTTAAATGTAATATGCATAGTAGTCTTTCCACTTTCATGGTTATGGATTCTATCTATATTTAATCCACATAGCTTTTAAAAATAAATCTTAACTTCTAAATTAAGAAAGGGGTGTTTTAACATTGGTGGCTTATATGCAGGCAGAAATTCCTTATCTGTGTTTTTTCATTTATTTTTTTATTATTATGTTGTTGTTTGCAAGATCTGGAGATACTAATCCTAATTTCATCTTTGTTATACTCCTGGATAATCTGTTCTGTGGCTTTGTGCATTGCTGACATACAGTGTTCAGAGGGTTTTTTCCTTAGTGAAGCCTGTTGTTTAGTCCTGTTATCACTAAAGCTTGGTATCATTTATCCTGCTCATTCAGCTGCAACATTCAATCCCTGTCCATCTAGTTTCCTTAATGCCCCATGTCTTTACTTTGCTGAAACTGTTATAACTTCCTATTTTTATTTAGTAGCATAATCTGGTTTTAGCTTAGCATGATGATTGCTGATCATGTATGTATCAACATTTGTAGTGTACTTGGTGTTATGGTATAGTGTTTAGTATTTAGGAGACTGAAAAATAAAGGAAGTGCAAGGGTAAAACAAAAAGGGAAAACTGTGGAACAGAATATAATAGAAAACAATACAGATATTTCAAGCTGAGATATCTAATAAATTTCCTTTTCTAGGAGGCGAAATAAAATGGACTCAGCTCCTGATTTGTCTTGATATCTGCACAAAGGTAAATGGGAGAAAAATAAACTTCTTCATCTGTGTATATACTACCTCAACACCAGGCCCTCTCACACAACAGTAAGTACATGTCATGTAGTCATTCTTTGTCCCATCTATAGAAGGATGGATGAGCCAAATCTCTTTGCCCCCTGAATCACAATGATCAGAACAGAAGAGTTGACAAGGAAGAGAGAGGTCAAGGAGCACTGGGATATGCAATGATCTGAATTGAAAACAATGTTATTATACTGGTAAAAAATGATCGCTTGTGGGTAGTCTTTTCACTCTGAGTCCTCTGGGCCATGAGTTGCTGAGAGCTGACTCCAGAAATAATATTCCGTTCCACACTTTCTCAGAATAAGGGATTAGATCATGGTACCAGTTAATCAAGTAGGCAAAGTAGACATTGCACCCATGAAATGATCTCTATTTCTAAGAAAGAAATCTAACTGAGCAAAGAGGTGGTTATGTCACCTCTACACCTGTTCATTCAGAAATGAAGAGCTGCAGAGAAGAAATTGGAAAGGTTCAATCAGGTGCTCAACTTACAGAGCTGATTTTTCAAAAACAGAAGGCTGATCTGAGCTTGCAGACATGCACACAACTGCATCTGTGCATACAAATCTGGTATTTGTGCATGAAATCATTCCATATGTACACTTTTGGGAGGCACAAGTCAGTCTCCAAGTTCTTGAATGTGTTCCTTAAAACCATTTCCCAACAGACAGCTTCTTCAGAAAGAATGACAATTTCCAATATTTTTTCAAGCTAAGCACTTACTTAATATTCTTTGCAAAAATGGATTTTTTTAAACTGTGTGGTAAGATTGTCACTGTGACTAGATTCTGACTTAACTCTGAAACAAGACTAAAAAGGAGTGGGTTGAGAAAATGAACTTTGTAAACTGGCAACACAGAAAAGAAAAATAATTTATACTGGCATTTCTAAAATGGAAAATGTCGTTTTCTTCGCTATGTTTACCACAGATCTATCTCCCACAGTATGCCTTGATTCATAATAATCTTTCAGGTACCTCTGCTGTCAGGATGTTTTATAATGGCCAGATTATTTTATGCCATATTTGACCCTTAATTTCAATGGCAGTCACTTCTTACTCTGCTTCCTTTTCTTTCCAGAAAAGCATGTTTGTAAAGTATTGAGAGTTTTATACTTGATTAAAGAGGCAGGAGCTTTGCTGTGCTATCATCGTGATTAGTCAGATGACCAGAAATGGCTACCACTAGGGATTGAAGGGTTGTCCCAGTTTGGTCCTTGGAGTTTTGGGTTGAATTTAATATAAGGTCTAAAATAGTTTTTAGGTAGGAACTCTTCATTATTAGCATCTTAACATTTCATTAAGGGTGTGGCTTTTGAGTTCACTATTGGCCTGTGTAGAGTCTTCGGGGCCCCTTTTGCCTATGTCATGGTTCCTATTTGAAAAGCCCAGTGCTGAAAAACAGAGGAAGATGATATTGCTATTTGAATCTTTTATCTTATTGTAAAGCTTTTCTGTCTCTTACAAGTTCATGCTATTTTTATGTAATACTGTATTGATGAAAAATAAATAAATGATAGGAGTTTTGAAAAATAGCTATACAAATTCCAATTATTGTACCTTCTACCTATTCGAAATTTCTGTTCTAGTTATATCCAAGCTGATCTAGTTAAATAAAAAATCAATAAAATCTAATACTCTGAACATTTTTGTTGCCTATTGTATGCTAACAGCATATATGACTGCATTTTTTATCATAATGGTTCTGTTACTGTTTGGTTGGTAAAGGATACGTATGAGAATTGTAATGTAAATGTGACTTACCATTTAACTGTTGAACTAAAATGTCAACAACTACTATAGAAGTTGCACCATATAAAAGAAGCAAAATAGAGTACCAGGTGTGACATTGTACATGGGATGCATCCTTTACATGACAAGAGAGATTTACTTTCAGTATGCTTTTTGAGAAAACACATTGCTGGTAAACCTCACAGTTTTGTGCTATTGACAGCCTTCCTCTTTCCCCAAATAAAATAAATATTCAGTTTTTTCTCACACAGCGCTCTGCTGGCTGTGCTTCTCTTAATGCAGCTTAGGGTGCTGTAGGTCTTTTTGTGCTGCCAGGGCATGCTGCTGCCTCATGTTGAGCTTGCTGTCTACCAAGACCCTAAAGTCCTTTTTGTTATCCTTTATTATCTTTGCAGGTACGATGATTTAGAGTAAATTCTGTCCCTAAGAGTTAAAGCAGCATAAGGCTGCACTGTGAAAAGGAATCAGTAGAAAAGTAACACTGAGCTCTACATCCCATGAGCTTCCTTACTGATACTGATTTTTCTAGAGTCATTTCGTTGTCTGATAGAGAAGACAGAAGAAAGCTTTTATTATCCTAGAAAATAATGATTTTCCTACCTGTTAGACTAAATGAATAGTTGGGCTACATTCACGTAATTTCTGTGAGTTTTGTATTTATAAGGAAAGCCCTTTTGTGCTGTCTCCTGGGATAAGACAGAGAGAGGTCAGTTAAGAACAAAATGCTTAAAAGAATCTTTATTGGTAGAAAGAAGGGGAGTTATAAACAAAGGAGAAAGTCTGACCACCCTATGCTTATAGCTGTTTGTAGCTCCAAAGTTTAAAATAAATAAACAGTTAAATTAAATAAATGAAGAGAAAAAGTTCGTAAAAAAACCCAAATCAACCAATCACCCTACCATCCCAAAATAATCAGGACAGTACCCACTCTGAATAACTATTAAATAACACAAGTGAGCAATTCTTAATGCTAACACAAATTAATTTGCTGGAAAACACATAGTTCTTTGTGAAAAGAGTGCTGAATTTCCAGCATTTTTGAAGGGTAGTATCCAAAATTATGGGACACCTTGTAATTTCCCAATATTTTTTCTTTATTGTTTCTATGACTTCCATGTTGATATAAAATATATGCCCAAGTCTGGTTTAGAAATCAGTTGCTTCCTTTCCTCAAATCATTCAGAAGCATATCTATTCTACATCACAGTACTGAAAAAAAAAAAAATGACAACCAACATCCTTCCCACAAGAGACAAATTGTAAATAGAATTGGAGCTTACTCTGAAACTGCTTGGAAGAGCAAAACTGGCAGTGAAGTAAGTATGTATTTGCACTACTTTAACCTTGAGGCAGCACCCCCCGAGAGGCATAAAAAGGGAAATGTAGATGGCCAGAGGAAATTCAGTATAAGAGCTGGTGCGGTATTGAAGGATGACATTATATTTTATTATGAGTTATTTTAAACACTTTCTTTAATAACACATAAAGAAGCATAGTCTAGATATATAATTTTAGCCTTTAATTGAATATTTTTTTAAAATTATTTCATTTTGTATTTCTTCTCTAGTTTATTTTGTTGTTTCTCTACTCTTAATATTATGACACATATGTTGTGCTCATTAAGTATTAAGTGTTCGTCTTAAAAAAACCCACTTTGTGGTTTCCCAATGAAGAACAAAAGCCTATAATAACTGCTTTGTCACCATCCAGATAGGTAATTCAAGATAAAAGATGCCATGCCACATACGCCTTCTCGTGTTTCACAGTCTCAGAACATTAGGACGAACAGAGCAACTGAAGATACTTGATCCCATAAAATAACTTATCTTAAAATGATCACTACCCTCGGTGAAATAAAATTCATGATTCTCCTCTGTGGCTGCTCATTTGTTTACTCTCCCTTAAAGTGAAAGCCAGTTACTGATGAACTACATACTGGATAGAAAGACTGAAGGCTGAAATACCATTTGTTCTGAAAGTATGTACTTGGCATAGAAGGATATACATGAAGGATCAAAAGAAAGATGTGTATCTGTCCAACCATCTGTATGCTACTCCCCCTTCTGCCCTTTTCCTGATATGCTAAAAGATTTCGATCTTGTTTTTTTAAGCTCAATACTTCTGTCTGAAGGACATAATGAGATTTTTTTAACACATTCTGCAAATGAGGTGGCAGTTTCTCAGTTGTAGTCCATGAAAACTATTATTGTAGATTGATTGTTAACTTTTTCCTAGCAGACAGTTTTATCTCACAGTAGGAGCTTCTCCCCCCTTCACAGACTTGAAGTTAAAAATAAACTGTAGCTTGCACAGTTGTTGTTATATATTCTCTTAGCATGTAACCAATATTTGGACAAGAACCACATTTCACTTCCTCATTAATTTTTTATGAAAATTTCATTTTTTGCTACTGAATATTTCTGAAGAGTACATTAATCATTTGTTTCTTCTTTTTCTAGATCATTCCTGTCTTTCAATACATTTTTATCAACTCTTTTGGAGATATCAAGAAAACTATGTTGCATACATGCCCACTGATGTTAATTTTGCTATACTCATTTATTTGAAAATAAAAGTTAACCTACTTGTGCTGACAGATTTTGCTGATCATTTGTTTAACAGAGCCTTGGGCTGTTCAACCATTTACTATTCTAGCTGAAGGCAGCTTGTGTCATTTTCACCTGCCAGACAATAATCACCATTACCTTATTCTGTGCTACTTTTATCCAGGCCCAATATGTTGAATTTATGAGTTAATATGGAAAAACTCAAGTGTTACTAGGCCTTTTGGACTATATGAAAGGTAATTACAAGTAAAACAGGAGTTCAAGAAATGTTTTGAAACTGCATTTACATTTCTGTGAAATAGGTATGAACGAGAAAAATATTTCAGGAAGATGTTTCAAGTAAAATCTCCAGACTTATGCTGTCTAGAGGGTATTCTGTGAACTAGAAGCACAAAAAACCTGCTGTGATTAGGCTTTAGTCTCAAACCAATAATGAGGGCAACTGGATTTCAGAATTTGGCAAGAATATATTCACTACAGCTAAGAAAGAAATATGTATTAGATCTTACTTACCTATAAACAAGTCTTATTCCTTCCTTTATGTTATATGGATTTTTGTGCGAAGAGATGGTATTTATTTTGAAGAAAATGTCTCTGAAAGACTTTAACTTGCTGCAGGCCTCCAGAGGAAAGGTCTGGTGACAAAAAAGGATAACTTTACTTACCGTGATCTACGGAACACTGCAGCTAGGTTGCTTACAGTATTCAAACGGCACATTTATATCTATTTCTTTGAGTGCCTTTTCACTCCACTATAATCTTTTCTGCAGACATATGCCATTTTCAGGTGTTTGGGGCTATATGTTCCTTATTTTAGGAGAATGTAGGCAGTCAAGTGTGATACAGAAGATTGCAACACTCATTGTGCAGCCATGGCACATCCAGTCTGTATTGTTCTCTTTACATGCATCAGGTCTGTGGAACAGCATGGAACATACCATGTCTTCAGTTATTCTGGAAATACCGGCTCTTGGTTTGGAATAAATGAGTAACCTGGAAAGTCCTTTGTGGACAGTTAATATTTATGCCATTAATGGGTAAACTGTTTTCTAGGATATTTCATTATTATTCTCACAGATTTCACAAATCCAGCACTGCTGACAGATACATTAAAGAAGGCATCAATAAAAGCTGGTGCAGCAATCAGCAGAATCAACCAGACACTGTTAAGAAGTTGTGAGTTTTGCTCTGAAACAACACCCTTTCATAATACATTGCTGTAATTGCGCCTGCTCTTGCAAACATTTATTTCACTGGTGTTAAGAAGAGTACGTATAACTGAAACTGGACCCTTAGTACTGAAAATGAAACAAAGAAACTTATACATAAAACAGACAGGAAGACCATCTTGTACCTAGGTTGGGATCTGGTTTGGTATGTAAGATGTATTTACTCAACTGAGTAGACAATGTTTTGTATCCCACAGTGAGGGCATGAAAATAAAGCAATTTTACTGAAGATCCTGCAAAGCTGCATTTGGTTTAAATCCTGTAGATACATAATATCAGCACAGTAATAAACTTTCATGGAGCTTAAGCCTGAATAACAAAAGCTATTATAACGTACTTAATCTGTATGCTAATGTCATTTGTTTAGTAACAGAGTTATAGCAACACATTTTGGAGTTTCTCCACAGTCTCTTGTTTACCGCTCCTTAGACACTGTTTTCACCCCATATTAGGTACAATAGTGGTCAGTAATGTATAGAATGGTGAAAATTGTTCTGGTGAGGCGACTGATGTATTGCAGATGTACAAAAAGTAGTGAACTGTGAGAACAGCTAAAACAGACTATTTTCCATTAGCACTGATTTACCAGCAGTGGTGGTATTTTTCTGGTGATATTATGTACCTAAATTAATCTATCTGAAAGTTGCATTCCTTGACACAGCTCTATGAAATTAGTTTGAAGTATTTGCTTTTCTCCAGAGATGCTCCTACATTTGAATTAATACGATTTAAGAAAGGAGCTTCATGTTTCCTGATTCCCTTTTGGACCCAAGCTCTCTGGAAGGTGTCAGCCCCAAAGCTTCCAAAAACTAACTTCATTTGGAGCTACTTGCATAGCCCCTTTAAATTTTTCTGGAAAGCTTTGACTTAATGAATATTTTCAAAGTAGCTGCCTTTCACTTTGTCCCTTCAGGATCCAAAAATTAAAATCTAAGAAAAAAATTTTTTTTTCCTTTTCCACACTTTAAAGATCCAATATCATTTTATTTCATTGAGATGTACCAAGTGGGTAACAATTTTGAACTATCTATTAGGAAAAGAAGGGAAAAAAAAAAAAAAAAGAGCTCTAAATTTGCTTTTCCCATGGAAAACTTGAGATTTTAATAAAAATGTTTTCCTGTGAGAATTTAATTTTGAAAAAATGACAAGAATTTCCCTAATATCCTAACTTTTTACCATGAACCAGCTACTAACATAAATGAATAAACTAATCACTGTCTTCTCTTTAAAATGACTATTTCTTTCTCTGAATTCCAAGCACATGCCATACAGAGAAAACACAACTATGCATCATGAAAATGCTTACATTTGTGTAGAGGTAAAAAATGTCATCAGCCAGGCAAAAGTGTTACATTTTTGATCTTAAGTATTGAAACCATGCTCTTATCTAGTACTTGGAAATTGCAGTAGTGCTCAGGGTTGTTGGAGCCAAACCTTGGGTTTGTATAACTAACTTAGTAATGCTGCCTGTTCTGGTAGTAAAATGTTGAAACTAATTATGGGAGTAATACCATTTGTACATAATATGATCTTTGATTATCATCAGAGTAAGCGTTCAGTTATTACTAATGGTAAGAGGCATTTATCTACAGCTATTTTAGGTTTATTTTTCCCAGAAGTCTGTTTTCTACTACACGGATAGAGATGTTTCAGATATTTCCAACACAGTCAGACTTTCAGGATGACCAAAAACAATGTAGTAAAACACAACTCTCATCTACAATTATTTACAGACCATCCTAGTCCCTTTTGTCATGAATGGCTAGAGCAACACTCATAACAAAATATAGTGGCTTGCTGTACCTTCAGGTTTGTTTCTAATCGTATGTGCCACCTGCAGATTCTTATCTGTGTCCTTAGGCTCAGTTATAATGACAGAACTTTGATCTTAGATATCCTTTCTGTCAGAAACATCCTCTGTGGAATTTTCAAAGTGTGTTTCTTCTTGAAGAATTATATTTTGAGATATAATTGAAGATCTGCAGGAATCATCTTCTTCCTGTTGGGCAGGATGCACAGTGCTCTTTCATTGTTTCCTTGATCTTTCTTATAGTCTATTACACCATCTTCTGTTAGTTTTATTTTTAGGAAGCTTTCTTTTTGTGATCCTCTGTGACGTGTACATAGAGCATAAGATGTCAGTTTTCTTAATTACTGTGGCCATTTTACTTTACATAAGGAAGAATCTGTCTTCACAATTTATTTTCTAGTTAAAATTAACATACCAAATTCAGACCTGCTGTGAGTAACTATGGTATGTTGATTTCACTGGACACATTAGGCCTGATGATGCACCAGAGTTGTTTTGACTTGACAGAATGTTAACACAAAAACAAATTCAAACCTGTTTGTATCGCTGCTGTTGGTAAAACTGCTCAGTGTCAAAGACAGAAATGCTCTCATCTGTTTAGTGAAAATTAAAGGTTTAAGAAGACTAATTTATTATTATATGTATCATTTTTATTACTGAACATATTAATCTTAATTCTAACAGCTAGCTTCTTAGTTGGATACTTTTTGTAAAAGCAGCTGAAAATAATTCGTAGTGTAACTGATAAACCTGCTTCTGATCAGGCGACTTAAGCACTGCATTCTTCCTCTCTAGTGACCAAAATCCACCCCAAGTAGTAATCCCTTCTTTATAAGAAGAGATATCAAATCCCTTCCAACTGTTCTCTGTTGAGAAAAAGCTGCAGGCAGCCTTCTGCATCCCATAGATGATACCAGATCTCAAATTCTAATTTCTGAAGATTTTGGGGGCCATTTGGATTATTCTGTACCCAGTTGGATTGTTCTCTACTCCGCCTCATTCCTTTTCCAGGACAAATTATGTCCCAATGATTTGTGCATATTTTCTATCATCTAATTAGAACATAGCTCCTCAAACATTTTCTCTCTTCCGTCTGTAAAATGTCATTGCCATCTATGGTACATGGGTTCAGCAGAGGAGCTCTAGATTCTCAGGTGGCTTATATTTCTGTTGCTCAAAGGCTTTCACACATACCATGCCCTGAAAACACTTCCGAAGCAATTTAGAACAACCAAGCTTTTTATGTCCTTCTAATCTCACTAATTTTTAACAAAAGTAGAGAAAAACTTAACTGCTGTTTAATGTCAGGCAGGCAAACAGCACCAACAGTATGCAGCCTGGAGAAGAATCAATATTCCTTTACAAGAGACCTGTACTTTGACTAGTAACTCCAGTACCCAGAAATCAGAGCAGAGATTCTTGATTATTTAATATTAACATTAAGTTTATAGCCAGGTCCTTTATTCACCCGTAACTAGAAGAAAGTTGGCACATCACACAGATGTAAAGATGGGATGCATGCAAAGCAGCTGTTCAGTGAAACTGTGGAGAAAAACATCTTCTGTGCTTTCTATGATTCTAGAAAATAAAAGCCAGCTAACCAACATTCCCAAGAATTAAAATATATTCTTTGTTTGTGTGTGTTAAAATATAGCACTTTTTGAATCACTGCACCAGTTCCTAAGGTTATGTGGAATTTAAGATTTTCTAGCCTCAAATGAAAGTACACATTTAGATAAAAGTAAAATCAGTAACCCACAAGTCAGAATAAAGAAAAAGTTCTTACCTTTTTTTTTTTTTTGAATTTCCCACTGTTCCTTTTATTACCTGCCTTAAAATTCCAGTAATATTAAAAAAATAATTTGAAGGTGTGTTACTGTTTTCTAAGTAGTTACAAAATATAAAAATCCTCTCTTTTTTTCCTACCAAAGAATCATTACATCTGAAGCAACTAAAATGGCTCAGGGAATTTAAGTTTTCCTCACTTCTGCTATGCATAGAAGAAATTCAATTCTTATGCTGACTTCCTTGTAATTATTCTGATAATGTAACAGCTCACTGAGTTACCTTCACGAATTTCAAGACTCTTCATTTTTCAGAGAATGGTAAAGAAAGCTAGGTTTGATAATTCAGCCTCATGATGGATACCTGCTAGGTGCTAAAATGCTGGAAAATTAGAGAAATGAACAGGGAGACTACACGGAAACTAGACAAGAATTTACAGCTGTGGAGGAGTCTGTCTTAAGTTATGAAAAAAAGAAAAAATAAAATAACATTTTAAATGAAATTAACTGTTATTCTAGGGCACTCACAACATCAGAACATTCCTAATAAAGTGGGTTGTTCTGGTTATCAGTGGCCTCTGGTAGGGACCTCAACCTTCAGTTCCTTTTCTACTGATGATGGGTAAAGAACATCTTTTTGTAGCTGATTTCATCTGTCTGTTCAATCTTCTTCTCCTTCTTTGAAGCCAGAATTATCTAATTTCTCAGCTAAATCAAACGTCAGTTTCTGGTTTTATATTAGAAGAATTCTACAAGACACACTCAACATTCAGTGCTTCGGTAGACTGTTTATCTTTTTGTCTCATTGATTTTGTAGACAGTTTTCCTTTCAATGTCCCTTTTCTCTTTGAGATGCCTTCTGTGTTGTGTTGTTGTGCTTTTTTTCATAATGCCAAAATAATATCTCAGCAAGCTTTAAGATGTACACTTTATTGTAACAAGGAAATGTCTCTCTGTCATGCATGTGATTTTGGATTGTTTTGTCTTAAAGGGATAATGCTGCTCGGGGAATGGAGGCCAGATCAAATATATCACATCAAACCTGCAGGTTCCAGAGAGAATGCCTTAGCTTTGTCTGGCTTTCAGGTGAAATGGCCTGTTAATTGAATGCAAAACTGGAATGCCAAATAAAAAATGCTTATTCAAGGATTTATAGGTTATGAAGTTGAATTTTCACACTGAAGATGCAGTATCAACAGATATCCCATTACATAAAACCCCAAACTACACTTAACCATGGTGTATATTATACAATACTCTCTCATTCTTTGGAACTGTCATTGCTTAGGTGCTTATCTAGGGTGTTCTGTGATTCAGAAATCACTGGATGAATCATTAACTTCACAAATGCCTTTTTCATGTTACCTAAAGTACAGGAGATCTTGTTCCATAGACAAAACTATAATCCTTGATTTCCCAGTTTCCTGAACTAACAACTGAATCTACCCTGGTGAGTCAGGGTGCTAATGAGAAAACCAAACAGAAGCTTCAGTGTTACTGAATCGGGTTGAAAATGCTATTTCAGTCACTAAAAGAAAACTGTTCTTCTCATTCATTTCAGCTCTAAACAGGTACAGTATGCCAAAAATAGCTTTGCTCAGGTTTGTGATTCAGGGTGGGCTTGAGGGTATGTTTGAGACAGAGATGAATTTGGACAGACTGCTCCTGTAATCCTTCCAGCATTAAAGAACTGTGGTGGGTTGACCCTGTCTGGATGCCAAGTGCTCACCAAAGCTGTTCTATCACTTTCCATTCTCACCTGGACAGGAAAGAAAAAAAAAACAAACAACAAACCAAACAAAAGGCTTGTGGGTTGAGATAAGGATATGGAGAGATCACTCACCAATTACTATCACAGGCAAAACAGACTCGACTCAGGGAAATTAGTTTAAATTGTTATCACTCAAGTTAGAATAGGGTAATGAGAAAATAAACCCAAATCTTAAAAACACTTTCCCCCACTCCTCAGGCTCAACTTTGCTCCCTATTTCTCTACCTCCTCAACCCTAGCAGCATAGGGGTACAGGGAATGAGAGTTGTGGTTGGTTCACCACACATTCTCTCTGATGCTCTTTTCTCCTCACACTCCCTCTGCTCCAGCACAGGATTCCTCCCATAAGAGTCCTCCAGAAACTTCCCCAGCATAGGTTCTTCCCACAGGCTGCAGTTCTTCATGAACTGCTCAAGCATAGGTTCCTTTCATGGTGTGCAGTCCTTCAGGAACAAACTACTCCCATGTGTGTTCCCAACAGGGAACCTGCACCAGCATGAGCTTCTCTCGCTCCACTGGTCCCCAGGTCCTGCCAGTAGCCTGCTCCAGCACAGGCTTCCCATGGGGTTACAGCCTTTTTCAGGCTAATCTACCCACTCCAGCATGGAGTCCTCCATGGTGTGCAAGTACCTATCTGCTCCACTGTTAACCTCCATGGGCTGCAGGTGGACAGCGTGCCTCACCACAGTCTTCACCATGGGCTGCAGGGGAATCTTTTCTCCGGTGCCTGGAGCACCTCCTCCCCCTCCTTCTTCTGTGACCTTGGTGTCTGCAGAAATGTTTCTCTCACATACTCTCACTCCTTTCTCTCAGCTGCAATTGCTGTTGTGTAGGTTTTTTCCCCCTTCTTAAATACATTGTCACAGAGGTGCTACCGCCATCGCTGATGAGCTTTCCTTTGGCCAGTGGTGGATCCACCTTGGAAAACCCAAAACAAGGAGATATTTTAAAGGAGAAAATTTGAAGAGGTTTACATATTTCAAAGGATCTAATGTAAAGACAGTAAATAAATTAAAAAAATAAATAAATGCAAGGAACATGGTAAAGAAATATTTCAGTGCAGCACTATATAGACTTATACTGAAATTGATCAGACAAAAAAGGAACTCCAATACTGAAGTGTTTTAGTTTTTCATTAATAAGAAACAATAGCAGATCACCAACCTGGTACTGGATAAAAATAACTTTTCAGAGGCTAAATCTTCAGAGAGTGGGGGGTTATGTTTTGATTCAGTCCAACTACAAATGTTGTTGTACGAGTGCCACAAAAGTTTTATCAGTCTCTTGATATTTATCTCACGTCTTCATTTAAAGTTAGTGACTTTACTAAAGACTTTTGTATTCAGATCCAACAAGCTAGGGATACTCAGCTAATAATGTGAGAGTGACTCTATGGTTGGTATTAGCATTCTATCAAGGTGGATGGAAAAAACTCAGCCTTTGAGTAAATCTGACAACCCAGGAGTAGCTGATGTAAGCAAGTATCAGGTGAGCAATGTATTGTTACTTATGAAGTGATATACCTAGTGATCATTTCAGCAGCACAAAATGTGCTGATAATCTAAATAACTACATTTATTTCAAATAATCAAGATGAGGTAGAGAAAAATAGCTTTAGAAATTGTTTATCTTTATAGTGTTAATTAAACTTCATCAGATCAACCAGTAAACTGCATAGTTTTAGTTTAATGATAGAGTTTAAATTTGACTTGTGTTCATTTCTTTATTATTGTATCTACATTTAAGATCACATATCAGTCCAAGGAGAGAGCAAACCTTTCTTTTGTGAAGAATTTTGTATGCTATGGTGTGGAGGGACATCAATGTACATTTTAACTTACATTTTAAGAAGATGAGGAAAATGTCCAAGTAAATGGTCAGAGGGCTGGAGCATCTCTCCTATGGTGAAAGATTGAGAGTGTTGGGGTTGTTCAGCCTGGAGAAGAAAAGGATCAGGGGAGACCTTATTGCAACCTTTCAATACTTAAAGAGGGCTTATAAAAAAGATGGAAACCTTTTACCAGGATCTGTAGTGACAGGACAAGGGACAACAATTTTAAACTGAAAGAAGGTTGCTTTAGATTGAACATAAGGAAGAAATCTTTTATGATGAGGGTGGTGAGAAACTGAATGGGTTGCCCCAAGAAGTTGTGGATGCCCCGTCAATGAAAGTGTTCAAGGCCAGGGTAGATGGGGCTTTGAGCGACCTGATCTAATGAAACATGTCCCTGCCCATGACAAGGGGGCTGGGACTAGATGATCTTTAAAGGTCCTTTCCAACCCAAATGGTTGTATGATTCTATGATAAATACTGCCTATATGATCCCACATAATAGATATTATGTTAAGACATGACTCATACATAGAGATAACTTCTTTCTTACTGTCTAAAAATATGCTTTATGAAAGATTCAATTGGTGAAAGTGATGTGATATCTTTTAACAGAAGTAACCAGCTCCCAATTTATATCTTCAATTAAGAGTCCTTCAGAGAAGACGTCTTGATCTAAAATAATTTTTAAATTAATAATGAAATATACTGAAGTATCTTCTTCAGTGAGAAGTAAAATGGTGCTTTGCCATAAAAATCTATTCATGACACTTCTATGACAATGACACCTGCTGCTAAATTTTCCATATTTGGAGAAATTTTGTGTGTTTTCAGACCAAGAGATTATAAGAAAATGGCCTTTCAAAAAGCACAGGATACATCTCAGGAGGCTGCTGCTACTTCAGGTGCAAACCGTTAGAACTGTGACCTATAGTGTAACATGCAAATATAAATTGTATCATTAACAGGGGATAATCACATATGAGAATTTTTAAATGGAAAGTTTCTGGTTTTAATAGGCTTGGGAGGAGATACTTTTCCCAGAAAAGCTTATTTAACACCTGTTGAGCTAAACTGAAAAATTACTATTGATCTGAATGAGAATGAGATCAGCCCCATACTGGGAAAAAATGACACATATATTTATGTAATAGTTAATGCAGGAAAGCAATTAGTTCCTTTCTTGATAATTTAGTATAAATTTAGCAGTTAATCACCAACAATTAGTGAGGCAACTTTTCTCTAGAATTCTGTTCTTACATTTTAAATAGATTTCTTAGTTTGTCCATACGTATCAGAAATTATCTCTTTTTTCATGAAAATAAGTAATTCTACAAAGTGTTATTTCTCTTTTATGTACTTTAAGGATTTAATAATCACACTAAGAGTTAAAAAATAAGGAATTACAAACCTCATTAAAAAAATAGATAATATGATACCGTACTTGGAGTAAAGTGATAATGCACTATATACATAAGGACATTGTCTTAACCAAATTTAAGATGCAAAGGTGACTAGGGGAAGTTTGTGTTATCACTTGGAATGTCCAAGTAGTGATGAATAGTCCAAAGCCAGCTGTATCTCTCTATCTCCCTGGTAAACAGTGAGCTTCAAATGCAGTAAACGTTACTGTACTGATTGAAAATTAACTTGCTAAAGAAGCATGCAATTGTTGCAGAGGTAATCACTTTTAAAGAACATAGTCTTCCTGTGTCTAGCTTTCCAATAAAGAATAAAATTAATTACTGGAAGAAATACTGAACTGTAAAATATATGGTAAGATATAAAACATCATTGAGTGCATATGATCTTTTATTTTGCAAGCATTATTTTTGCACTATGTTAGGCCTGGAAAAGAAAAGAGAAAGTCTGTATAGCAGGAGCTAGATGTCTTCAAATCTGAGAGATTTCTTATTCTGGTAGACTTCACTGGACATATGGGGAACAAGGCCTCTTGTCTTCTGTATGTGCTGAACAGATCAAGAACAGATTGTACTGATAGCAGCAATATCTGCTTCATAATCTCACATATGGGCTGTTACCAATCACCAGCACCATGTTCCAATAACCCACCAAGAAAAAGGTGGATTGGGAAGGCCCGTATTAACTGCATTATCATCACCTACGTGAGTGATTTCTAAATCACTGCTGTGATTCCAGCTGACTGCTACACAGGTCACTTGATTTGCTCAAAACTTACCACAACAGTTGTATAAAAGCTGCAATTTGAATATGTCAGTAAGTAAAAAAAATATAAAGCAGGGAAATTGAGAAGAAACTGTGTGCTCAAAAACGCTCCATGTTTTGTTTAAAGCTGAAACTGTCTTTCACGACACCAGTAATGAAGGAAATGGCAAGTTTTATGTGATTATTTATGCAAATTATTGACTTTTGTATAGGAGATAAGAAAAGTCATTTGATATCAATGATGACATGATGCAACTTCAGCGGAAAGAGGAGCAGAGTGCTTTGCAGAAATGAAGTCTTCCTTGGCTGGACTCTATTTCCAGCAAGCTGACATAAACAGGAAGCTTTGACATACAGTCTAATCAGATTAACCCAGAGAAAAGATTAGTCATGAAATACTAACACTGACAAACTGCAGATATGTGCTGATGAAAGCCATGCACACTTGTGCTTTGCTGATCTTCTTGTTCAATATGGTACATGACAATGAAGATCAAAAACAGAGACAAAAACACACAAATCGCAGATTGTGGAAGTATAAAAAGTTATCGTACCTTTTGGCATCTCATTGTCAACACATCCATCTCCTGAGGTGTGTGAGATCCTGAGATATCTATTCTCACCTTAGGTAAGCTGCCAAGTATATGTGAAATGAACAGTGCAGTCACATCCATCTGGATGGCAAGGCACCCAGTTTAGAAGACATCCTTTTAAAGAAACAAACAACGAAGTGCAAAAACTGCATTGAGTGATTACCACATCTTTTTATTTTAAGGTTTTCACCTGGTTATATACTAGAATTAAATCTGCTCAATAGATTAGGTAGGTGATCTGTGTACTGATGAAAGTGAACTTGTAGCAAATACCTATCAAGATCTTGCTTTAATGGGTAGGCTGCATTTGCTTATGGTACAGACAAAGCATGAGCTCTGCTGTAATTCTCTTTCAGCAAACCACTACTGGAGGCTATGTCTGTACCAGTAAGTAACATCATCTGTTGCTGTCTCTTAGGCAAGTGCTATGACACAACTTGCATCCCTGTAGCTCTTTTCCCTCCTAAAATAGGGTTGTCTAATCTATATTCCCTATCAAGACACTGTATACACCCCTAGGGTTTAGCTGCCTGTGCTCAAAGTCAATGCTGGTATGAAGCTGTACAACCTTGGTTCAGAGTGTTATGTGAGAGAGCTGTGTCCCCCCCTTCCCTTGGGGGCTGCACTGAAGTTCAGGCCCTCAACCGTGGTCTCTGTCTGACATACACTGCAGCCCTGCCGCAGCACAGCCAGCCCCAACCTCTGTCCCTATCCCACTGGATGATTTCCCGTATTGATCTGGGACCCTTCTCATAACTGTGGTCTTGCATGATGATCACTGAGATGTTGGCTGACTCTGGGCACTGACACCAGACTCGCTCTGCTCCTCTTGCTTGGGTGTTTTCAGATTGCATCCTTGCTGGTGAGATCTCTGTCGTACACCTGCCTTGTTGTCATGCTACCCTCCTGGCCTGCCTTCCTCTATGGAACAGCTGGTATGACATGTGCAGTGAAATTACAGCCCTTACTTACATATTCAAAACCCATGGTTTTCTTAGTTTCACATTACAATTTAAACAAAATATCTAACTAGAATTTATTTTTCATAAAAAGAATGCTAGCAGGTCATTTTCTTAGCAACATGCTATTATAATAAATATCAGATTTCAGTATAGATTTTAAATTTTTCTTGTTTGAAAGTAATCTCAAAAATGTCCTCCTTTTATTCTGCATGTGGAAATTAGGTTGAATACAAGCTTGAACTTCTTCCTTCCTAACAATATGTCAAAGTTTAGAGCTGGGCCAGCCACTAGGTGAATGACAGACACTCTGTTAACCCCTCTCCCTTCCCAAAAGGGAAGAGAAAGGGAATAAGGGAGCAACTTATGGATTAGAAAAGGAAACCAGAACAGCTTTAATGAAAGTAGTGAACAGTCAAATGGAATATATATGAATATATGCAAAACCAATATTGAACCCAACCCCCCTGATGGCAATTACATCACCGTCACCACTGATGCTGTGGAGCAGGAACTGATGAAGTCCCAGACTGGACTAAGTGGCAGACAGGAACCAGATTCAGGATCTGGATTCTGGAACTGGATTCAGAAACACATGGATCAGGATTGAAGGTAGAATGGACAGAGTCCTTCTTGGACACAAGCCACTGAAGAAGAGAGCTTGACCCTTGTGATCCCCCAGCTTTATACTCAATACGACGTATATGGGCTGGAATACCTCACTGGTCACTTTAGGGTCACCTGGCCTATCCACTCCTCCCTGCAGGTGGGGCCTTTTACTTTCTGCCCCCCCAAGATAGTATACAAGAATTAGCAGTGACCTTGGCCTGTACACCAATCCTTGGTAGTACCTCTAAACATTGGTATTATCACTACTAGAAGTAGCCACTGTCTGCAAAAATACAGTGTTAAATTCAGAAATGGCAGTTAGTTATAAGAGACTTAGATGAAAAGTAAAATCACTGAACAGAATTTCTTCTGTTCTAAGTCCAGGCAGGACACTATGTAAAATATAACCCACAATTTCTACAGAGTGCCTTTTAGATGATATCTAGCTGTTGTTTCAAGATGTAGAAGTTGAAGGTAAGGAGGCTTTACATATATTTTTAAAACTTTTCAATTTTCAATGACTAGTTTCTGTTACAAGGAGATAAACAGTTCTTTGCAAGGTCTATACGGTATCCAGAAGAGCTCTGTTACACCCAAGTATTTATAATATTTTCAGTTTATCAGACATGTTTCTACTGAATCCCTAGAAGGGTTTGTTCATTCCTTTACACTATCTGATATTTTAGCAACTAATTAGAAGAAAATATCTTTGTTGATGATACCTGTGGATGGCACAAGGATTAGAGAACTAACATGCACTAAAAAGAACAAGTGTTTTACTGTTAGTACAATGGCTGCAAATAAAAAATATGCTTTTTACTATGACCAAGTGTAAAACCATATCTTAAAAAATGCAGCCATACTTGAAGGATGGAAACTCTGCAAAAGATTTTGATAAATAACCAGTTCAACTTAATTTCCTAGTGCAATGCTGTTATTAAGAGGCATTCTGAAAGAGACCAGGTTGCATTAAAGCCATCTTGACTTTTTTTTTTTTTTTTTGCCACTGAAGTAATTGATTCAGGAAAATAATGTTAATTTCTAATTTATTCCAGTTTTTAAACACATTCAGTAGCTTGGAGAAATTTCAAAGAAGACCTAAGACAATGTCTAAAGAAATGGAAAATATATCTTAGGACAAGAAAACCAAGAAACATAATTCATGCATTTTATGGGACAAAAATTAAATAGCAATGTCATTAAACAATTCATGAACTGAAAATGCAGGCCATTTCATATTCATAGGACACTGGGAAGATATATCCCATTGGAACTGGGATGTCTGATTTATTCAGATATGGTCATATATATTGTCCCTTCTTTGCTCCTTTCTAGGCTTTAAGAAAGGCTGTTAGCATGACTATACAAACAAATTTAAAAGTGCTAGAGAACCTTCATGACTACTGGAATCTGAGCTGACTATGCTATTTGTAACATGCCCCTTCTATGGTTTTGATCCAGTCTATCTAGCATCTTCTTGAGCAATCCCTAGGCACAGCTCAGGCACCAGCCTGTGACAGGGAACATTCTCATATGATCCTTCGGATGCAGCCAGACTGCTGTGCAGGGTGAGAGTCTTTAAAAAGTGCAGCAGGGTCTACTCCATTCCAGTTGGTCTTAATGCTAAAGAACAGTTTCAAATATATATGTAAATTATGAAGAGATGAGTTTGCATTGTCGAGGCCTCAGGCCTAAAATGTCTTTAGACAACCTTTGACACTCTTCTGGTTTTACCATATCATTATACAGGTACACATACCTAGTGATTAATTAAAAACTGATATCAGCGAGTAAATTGTTCAAGTACTAGAATTAGTAATCAGAATTAGTCTTCATTTTACATTATTTTATATAGTATCTTAAAACTGAAGGTGAGACATTTCATACCATGGCATTTTAGAGACATGGACAATTAAGAATTTCAGAATGTGTTTGATTTATATTTTATCAAAACTGGAAATGGAGAAAAAAATATATATATAAAAAACCCAAACCTTGTAGGAGTACCTCTTGAAGTAGTCCAAAGACACATCACATTTATCTTTGGATCAGAGATGAAGCGACAATAGTCACAGAATAGAAATGTGGCCTTTCTTTTCAGACTTTTGAAAAATATACAAAAATGATCATATTTTATAAGTTTTTCAGACATGAATATAAAGTAGGAGTTCTTGGTTCAACAAAATGAGACTGACCTAAGTATGCTATCATTTTTGATTGTGCAAAGCAAATATTCCTGTTCCCCTCACAAGAATCTGATACTGTTAGGATATCACTGTTAATATTGGTAAATGTTAATATTGGTATATGTTAATATTGGTAAATGTAAATATTGTTTAATATTGCTAAATTTAGGCATTTTGCCTAAAGAGTCAAATGAGATGAACACCGCGTTCCAAGCTTCAATATGAGGCACACAGCTCTATGTCACAAACAACAACACTGTATTTCAGGTCCAGATTAATGAAACACGCACCTACCCTTATGAACACTGACTCCACTTAACTCCAGCATATTTTGCATGATACAGCAACAGAATTGCAGCCACCAGGAAAAGACCATAAGAAAAAAATATGTCAACATTCAGTCCTGTCTGCTAAGGGTACTTATACACTTTTCATACGACATTACTTTTGACTTATGGAAATAATGATTTAAAGGTATTGAACGAAGAGCAACAGTGTTTAGATAGGAACTCTTTGTTTTTCCAAATGTAATGAAATGTGCTGGGATATTTATCCCTTGATTTGTGTCTGCTTAAGATGAGAGTGATAAGGTACTCATTATTTAATTGCATAAAAATAAATTCTTCTGCTACAATGCTTAAACAGGCCAATCACAAGATTGAAATTGTTGTGTAAAAGTTGTGGAATCTGGTAAAATCATAGAAGCACACTGACATTAACTGCTCCTGAGCTGCTTTCTGCATGCCAGGCAGACCAAGATGACACTGTGCTGGATTGATAGGAAAAAATGAGTCTTGAAGAACGACTGAGACAGGCTAGTTTGGAAGTAGCAACATATCTCTAGAATTCAACTGGATTTGATACCATTATCTATACTATTTGAACAGAAAAAGTGATGGAATCTCTTCGTTACTTTGCCAGACTTGATTTCTCTGGGCTTTTATCTCTTATGGGACGATTATGATGGCTAATATAAATATAAAATAAATTATGTATAGTTTCAGCACACAAGTGGATTTGATAATCAAAATAAATATTGATAATTCACTAACACTTATAAGTACCATACTTTTGAAATTTGTGAGATTTGAAATAAAATGTTTTAAGAGGTGCTGAAGTATCAAAATTCACTGTTTTCCCAAGAGTTCCCGTTTGGGTTTAATAAACATTTAATAGCAACTTGTATTTCTAATAGAAAGCTTTGCATGAAAAAATGCTTAATTACTTATTTAAAATACTTGGATTTGTAATTCCATTTATAGCTTGGTAGTCATTCAGGCATCCTTTGATATTGTGGACTTTTGACTGAGGATATTGTATCCAATCTGTTTGAAATCTTTAAGGAAGAAGCAAACACAAAGAGAATGTTGATAAAAGGCATATCATAGCATACATGTTCACAGTATTATTGCTAATAGAGCAAAGCAGTAAATTTTTCTCCCAATGAAAATGTTAAAAAAAGGTAACTGTGACTCTCCCTCAGGGAATAAATCACAACTGTGATGATGTAGGCCCTACTCATTTGTCTACAAGAAACTCCTTGTTTCATTACACTACAGGGGAGAAGGCAGATTTTGTAAGGCTGTACTCCTGCCTGATGAAGTGGTGTGTATAGTAGGAGAAGCTGTCATTCTAGGGCAGTAAAATGTCAAGATGAGTTATAGAGTGATGCTCTGGAGCTCACCTCATGAGGTAGCCCAAGAAGGATGGACCAGAGGAAGTGGCCATCATAAGGAAATCATAAGGTGGGTAGAGGCCCTGCCATCCCTCCCCAAGCAGCCCCATCCCACTGCATCCAGAAAGGCAAGCTGGGCCAGGATGGGCTGGGTATGGTGACCAAAGTTGGCCATGGACTGGCCATCCCCAGGTGTCACCATGTTAAGTGTCAACAAATATAAAATTCAAAGTTAATTTTTATTTCATTCAAACAAAACTTCTTGCTTTTTGGGAAAAAAAAAATGATGCCCGATACCACGACAGTTACTGATGTGGTATCCATTACTGTGTTGGGTTTAGAAAGATAACACCCTCAGGCTTTTATGTGCCTTGCCTTTAACCTCTGTCTCTGAGAAAATATGGCAGAAGGAAGGCTTGTGCTGTGCCACATCAACACCTCTGCACTTGCTGCCTGAGCTTATGCCAAGAGGGGAGACAGGCCTGGGCTGGGACTCCCACTCCTCCAGCACAAGAAAATGCACTTTCTCATTTTCCAGTTTTGCTCCCAGGGACTCTGGCAGGGGCGGAGATGCCTGGTCCTTAATCACTGAAATTGTTAAGCAGTAAACCTGAGTGAAGGCCTCAGGCCCAGACAACCACACGCCTCATCCTCTTCAGAAACTCATGTGTACATTATAAGCATGTGGGGAATCTAAGGTACTGTGAGTGACTTGCCAAGGAACCAAAGGAATGTACAAGAAGGTACCCATTAAACAAGCCCTGAAGTAAACTCACAGATTTATATTCTGCTTGCTTTGTTCCTACCATTTTGTCCATCAGCATGTGAATTACATCAATTCAGGCTCCTGAGGCCTCATTCTCATTTATAAGAAGGGCACTTCACATCACTCTGGTAATATAAAGAGGCATTAAAATGGGAGTAATTTATATTTACATTATTTTTATGGCTCTGTTGCTATTAGAATGGTGTAAAGTGGCATTAAGAGAAACCACTATCAGGCTCCGTAGGGTCTTTACTTGCAGACTCCCAGGGATTACAATTTAGAGCCTAAATGACTGAGGGAGTGTAAGTGAGCACATCTAAGAAAGGCATCTGTGGCATAAGGTACATATCAGAGAAGCCAGGAAAAAGTACTAGTTTAAATTTACTAAACTCAGTAATAAACACCTGGGACATAAGATCTGCTGGAGTAATGCCATTGAATTATCTGGAAGCTGTTAAACCTCTTTCACAAGTCCAATACTGAAAAAATGTTGCTAACATCTGAAGGCTGTTCACCAGCTGACATGAAGTAAAAAAAATTGGGATAACTATATTTCCACTGAAAGTATATTTATTTATTGTAACACCACAGAAATGTCAGAAAGTTGCTGAGGATTTATAATAGACACAAAATTAATGAACTTGGGGATGGAACACTCTTCCTGCTGACCTGGGATGTACAGATAAAATAATGTTGCAAATATCTATCTTCCTTTTAGGTTTATCTTCTGAATGTTTGTATAAATCGAGTATATTCGTGAATGTTATGTATATTTAAGTAAAAAACACATCTATAAAAGTGGCATAACTGTGCATTTTGTTCTCTTACAAGTAATACCTCAGTATTAAGAATTAATTTCCAGATCTCAACCACTACTAAGATCTGTGAACTCTTCAGTTATTTCCATACTGTTGGCAACTTCGTATAGAAAATAAAGAACAAAAATTCTTAGGAACATCAACCACTTCTGCCTCTAACTTTCAGTGTTTGGTGACTTGAAAAAGCATTACTAAAACAGAATCAAGAAAATAAAGTCAAAGAAAATCCATTTGGTCCTGCAGCTTGTTCATATCCTCTCATACAGTATCTCTGCTATTTATTTTCTCTCAATATGTTTCACACTTATTAGGGCCAAATTATTAATTGCTTGCAGATGCTTTCTCTCCAATCTGTTTAGGTTACTTTGCAGTTTACTGTACTTTCATTTATGTCTTTTATGCCTCCAGCTTCAGTGTTACCAATGTGATTAAGAAAGAAATAAATGGAGGGAAAATAAAAAAAAAAAGTTCAGCATTATGCACAGAAGACCCAGCTGAAAACCTCAGAGTCTGGCTGAATAAAAATCCCCAAACCAAGGCACACAACCCCCCCACTTCTGAAATCCTAAAAATAACAGGATTTTGATAGAGCTATATGAACAGTCACTGAGCACTAATAAATCTCCTCTTTTATCAAAAGGCATCCTCATCTTCTGACTTTATTGGTCCATGGATCATATATGTAGTTCCTGAACAATAATTAAACTGTAAAAAAACCCAAACAAAACAGTCTGTATGCAATAATTAAAACCTAACACAGTCTAAGACAGGCAGACTTTCTATAGGGGGAAATGGGGAAAATGTTGAAATAATATATTTATCAGTGGCTCACTCACATTTCATAGACATCAGAAACACATCTATGCACCTATGAAACAGCAACTGAACATGTTTTGATGGGTTTTTTTTTTGAATGTTTCTAATGGCTTATGTACAGTTTTTGGTCATATTGAGGTTAATAAATTTCTACATTCAAATCACTTTCACTAACCATTCCTGTAATAAATGACAACTGATGGGAGAATATAAAAGGGAAAAGCCAGCCTCTGCTGGTGCTAGAACTGTGGAAACTGACTCCTCACAGCTACCATCCAGAAGGGATGGCCTGAGTTGTTTCTCTGTGTTTATGTGTCTTGCAACCTGGATTAAGTTCTGCAGCCTGATGAGTACTGTCTGTGGGACTATTGTTAGTGGGTCACCTGCGGGAGCCTAAGACAACTATTCTTTCTCAGAAAGAAGATAACGATGCTGTGGTCCTAAATGGAGTTAGGATTTGGACATTCTTAGGTTCCCTAATGCTGCTGAAAGGAACAAACTCCCTTGAGGCTCAGGCAGTGGGCTAATCCCCCAGCTCTTGAACTTTTAGCTGCCAGGATTATGAGCACTAAGTAGGCACACACAGCATGCTGCTATACTTCAAGGGGGAACAACTTCATGATAAATTCTTTCATTTTGAACTATAGCAAGAAGTGCTGTCCAGCTCCTGTAAACATTTGTCACTTTTCTACTCACTAGAAACTCTTAATGTAAGAAAACAGTTACAGCAAAACCTATTCCGGCTCATCCGAACAATTAATATACTTGCTCTACTTTTTTCGCTTTCAATCACTATTCTCCAAGGGATTTGTGGACTATTCCAGTATTCTCAGATTAAAAATTTAGGACAATAAAGAACTACAAGTAAAGTTTATGTGCCTCTTGGGAGCAAGTAGCCAGAGATTGCCGTGTCCATCAAATCTTTGTTCACATCAACAGACAGTTGAATGACCTTAAAGTAGCAGAAATTGCATTAGCTTTGTTCATATCAGTGTTTCTTGCAGCTTTATAGTCCAAGGCCAACATAAAGTAATCATTTAAGCATCCATCATCCATAGTCGTTCTTACAGTATGTAATCTCAATTTCAGCACAAAGATCTTTCATTTGAGACTGCAGAGACTTGTAAATTCATAACATGATGCCTGCTATTGGTTCAGGCTGATAAACATACAATTGTTTGGATCCAGTTTCAGGTCTGATATTCATGTCAAATTCAAATTCTTCAGATTCACCACTACAATAAAGCTTCTGAAATTAAGTCTACTGAAGTAAAAGGGCCTGCCACACATCAGTTTGTGAAAAGTCAGCAACAGGAATGTGAACATTTTTTTCCTGAGCTATTATTTAGTATAATGTGTAACTTGCATGTTATAGCTAGATATGAAAAGTATTTTCTGGCAATGTATGGAAGTACGTACTTGCTTCATGTTTTCCTAAATACTTTAAGGAAACTTTTTTTTTTTTTTAGCAAAACACGTCTATTTTAGCTGGACTGTCATAATATATCTTATACATTCACCTATCTCCAAGCGAATGTATATAACTGAATTAG
Organism: Actenoides lindsayi; assembly: GCA_025331215.1. Lineage (NCBI taxonomy): Eukaryota > Metazoa > Chordata > Aves > Coraciiformes > Alcedinidae > Actenoides > Actenoides lindsayi. The sequence goes on along the minus strand of WTSP01018827.1, from coordinate 1,054 downwards.
CTTAGAAAAACTGGTAGGAAAGTAAACTTGCATGCTGGTCAGTTGCAATGGTCTATTTTACATAAATTATTCAGCTGTTTGTCATAGCAGCTATCTGTGTCAGGCAACTAGGAGCTGGGTTGGTTCAGTGTGTTTTTTCCAAAGTAGCTTTTTGCCTTACTATTTTTATTATGAGAATACAATCTCACATATATTTATACCAGAGTAATAGTACAGGATTACCCAAAAGAGAGGGTGACCTTCTCCTTTTTCCTTCTGTATGGTGGCTCCAGCATGCTTGTCTCTTTCCCTCAGCTGATTTGAATTACTGAGAAGAAAACCACTTTTTTTCCCCCACCCTAATGTTTAGTTTATGCCATTTTAGTGAGTTGAATGGAATATTGAAGCAATCTGACAAACTCCAAAGCCAGCATATGGTGTACAATAAGAAAGTGTTGTGTCTAGAAACAGAGAAAGGATCTCAACTTTTCAGTAGTTTTGAGACAGGGTATTTTGCTCCATCTGATGAAATTATGTATGAAGGCTCTGACTCTAATGTCATAAGTATCAGAAAAGTAGATTGTGATCTTGGTTGCTAATCCAAATAATTAAGAAAAAAACAACAACTAGTAAAGTCTGTATTGAAGTGGTTTCTTTTTCTTTAAAATTTTGGGGATTGTTTGAACTGATTTTTAAATTAACTAAGAATGAAGTATTTTGTTAAACGATGTCTACTCCACTCTTGTGAGACCCCATCTGGAGTACTGTGTTCAGCTCTGGAACCCTGATGAAAGAAGGACATCTGTTGGAGTGCGTCCACAGGAAGGCCACAACGATTAGAGGACTGGAGCACTTCTCCTATGAACAAAGGCTGAGAGAGATGGGCTTGTTCAGACTGGAAAAAAGAATGCTTCGTGTAGACGTTATTGTGACCTTCCAGGATCTGAAGGGGGTCTACAAGAAAGCTGGGGAGGGACTTGCCAGGTCACTCGCTGAGCAGACCAGCTCCAGGGCAGGTCAGTCCGCGCTAGGGAAGGAAGTCGCGGTGAAAAGGGCCGGCGAAGAGCTCTGCTGG
>WTSP01018826.1:16096-52712 GCA_025331215.1 Actenoides lindsayi | reverse complement strand
ATTTTATATTTAAAAAGAAAAAAAAAAAGAAAAAAAGAAAAAAAAAAAAAAAAGAAAAAAGATGCTGCCCTGGAGGAATATACTACACAGAGATTGGAAGGAAGTTTGTTTTGGAGCAAAACCTGCCCCTTTCCAAACGACGTAGAAACGCAGTGCTTACTCCACTTGGTGTTAGTAGATATTGCCTTGTGTATTCCATTTTAAATTGTAATCTAGTTTGTAAAAGAGATGGTGACGCATGTAAATAAAGCATAATGGATCTCTACATTGCACATTTGCCTTCACTCTGTTTTGTGTCATGGACAGACATCTAAATGCAGGACCTGGAGAAGGGGTGGCTTGTGAGCAGCGAGGGCTGGAATAAATTCTGAACCCGGCTGGTGGGGCATTTGGGCCTTGGGGGGGGGGGCCTGATCCTGCATCCACTGTAGTCTGTAAATGCATATTTACGTGGGCCTCTGCACTTTAACCCTTCAGCCAAGCCAGCATAGTTTTGGTGTTGTAAATAAGCCCCAATGGGATCATTTACTGCTGCTAAAACCCACAAAGTTCACTTGATTTTGGGGGGCAGGGGGGTTGTCCCCTGGGATGGTGAGTGCAGCTGCAAGCTCAGCTTGCCCATCCTGGAAGACAAGCAGCTCAACTGCAAATAGGTTGGGAGAAGAGTTACACCTCCCCCTAACCCCCACCTCATGGGCTTGGCTGGGTTTCAAACTGTCTTTGAAAAAATGCCTGGAGTACTTGAAACCACCCGGTTTGGGATTTGGGATAAGAAAACCAGCAGCCTGACTCAGCAGAAAGTTAACACCGAGGGCTCTGGCCAAGGCACAGGAGAGCGTGCTCAGAAGCACGAGACGTGTCAACAAAAAAACTGCCGGGAAGCCACAGATGTATATGAATTTTTGGAGCAATTTTTCAAGAGCAAATGATATTTTGAAGAAAGAGGAGCCGTCCCGCGCAGCAGTGAGAGGTTTCCCATGACTCCAGGGGCACGGCCACTGTGTCATCCAGGCAAAGCCCACAGGAGCGTTGCACTGAAGTACTGCAGGATAAAAGAGCAGCTTGGGGATATCCCGTGTTTAACATAGCAAGAGCTATTCAGGCTTTGTCTGAACTAGAGACAGCCTGTAATATTACAAGACCCAGCCAGAAAACAGCCTCTGACCAGAATGAAGCCTGCGTTAGCCTTCCCAGAGTGAGAGCGTGCTCATCCTGCAGCAATCACGGCTTCTCCTCAGCAACGGAGCTGTTTTGCTTGATTTTTGTGAAGGCTCCTCCAACAGTGCTCTGGCAGGGAAGGACTTGTGTTCTCCGCCTCGCTGCCATCGCCGCACTGGTATTCGGGACAAACCATGAGAACATTTGGCCTGGTGATGTGCCAGGTGGAAGGGCCTCAGCTTTGACCTGAATTTAGGCAGGGGCAGCAGCAGCAACAATGAGCTGATCAAATTGTGTGTGAGTGTTCTGCTGAACCTACTTGGGTATGTTGTGCAATGTCTTAGCTGTGACCTTCAGTTCACCCGACCTTGGAATAAATCATTCTTATCTTTCAGAGGACTTTCAAAATAAGTCCAAACATTTTAAACTTTTCCAAGTTGTCCCAGAAGACAAAAGGCTTTTCAAGCTGCTGCCGAGACTTGTGAGGCAACTGAGAGCTATTTTGGGACCTCCTCACCACATATGCTGAGTTGCGAGTTTGACCAGACCAGGGAAAACAGTGTTTTACAGCTCTTGTTTGGCTACCACTGCCAAGGAAGTTAGGGGTGCTTTCAAAAAGATTGAGATAAGCAAATCTGGGAGGCTACCTCTTTTTCTGGTGGAGTCATCATGACTGGTATCTCCCTATTCAAAAGGAGGACTGCTTGGGTGAAGTGGAGCCCAAGCCAGATGGAGTAGATACCGCTCTCATTGGCGCACAGATTCATCCCACTGCCAGTGACTTCTGCAGTGTCTCATCACTTCTCTGTTTGCCCAGTCCAGCCCACAGAGTTTTTTCCCCCCACTGGCTCTGCCTGTGGAATCTTTTTAAGTAAAAATGTTTTTATCATGTAATACAAAATACAGCAAATTCCATTAAAACAACAACCAAACACACCACCACCCATTTTTGTTTTATTTTGTTTGGTTTTTTAACCGCTGTTTAAATCTTTAGAAAAAAAATTGGAAATGTCTGACAAAATTCAGAAGCTCCAGTTTGGATTTTTAAATTTTGCACTTGGATTTTCTTTTCATACTCATGACACCAGTAGTTTTGCATGTGTCACAACATTTGCTTATTAGAACAAAGCGTCTTCTTGATGTTTTGATGACATACCAAGGAACCAATTTAATCTAGAAAATGAGATAAAATATCTCGATTCTGTAGGAGCAGTTGGCCTAAATGATGGTAACTGTTGTAACAGTCTTTTAATGTTACATTATGCCACACGGGTCTAAAGATATCTATATTCTATGAATGGCATGTGGTCAAGTGGGGGGGGAAACTGCAAAGTAAATGACAGCCCATTAAAGTCTTTCCAGCTTCCAAGACAAATATGATCCTGATCAGGATTCCCTCCCTCCTCATTTTCAATCATTTTTAAGCGATACATTAAGAGTTTGGTTTTGATGAAAATCAAAGCACAAGGCAGTTCCCAAGTGCTGCCTTTCCCTGGGGATTAGAGCCGCGGTGGTGCCGGCCGACTGCGCACACCACCCTGCTTCACACACCCTGATGGCCATTGAGGCTGGTGCCATCACCTGTGACATGTGACACCACCTGGATGCCAGCCTTTGGCTCTGTTTCATGCCCTGGGGACCACTGTAAGCACTGTAAGACCCTGGGGCTGGTGCACTGAGGTGCTAAGGTAGGCAAATGGGGAGCACGTCAGTGGGAGTGACGCACAGCAGATGCCAGCACCCTGCTCTGGTATTCATGTGTCTCATGGGACTTCTCAGAAGCTTCTTCTTCTGCATGGACAGTGGATCCTTCTGTTTGTAACCATCCTGGGAAAGGACAGCATCGGTTAGAAAGAGCTAATTAAGGGATACAGGTGTACCCTACCTCTGACCTCCAATGCAAAAGATGGAGGAAAAGTGTGCATTAACATGGCCACCTTGGAGGTGTTCCCTAAAAAAAAAAGGGCAGAGGATGCTGCTTCTGACACCTTCCCCTCCAAGAGGACAAGGTCCAGCCTTTCCAAGCCTCTACTGTGAATGATGGGCCCAGTGTCTGGGCAGCCTCTCATGTCACTTTTGTTGTTTCAGTAGAAAATTCATACTTTGCCAGTCCTTTATTTTAAATCTCTATAGGCTCTTCTTACTTAAGGCTATCTGGCTTGTACACCATTAGCTAGTTCATGGATGAATGTCCTGGAGAAAAGTCAGTGCTTAGAAAGCAATTCATAAAAGACATAAGAAAAAAACCCAGTCCTTTTACTCATTAAATGAAACCCATTGTCATTCACACTTCTCTTGAGAGTCATACTTGCAATATCAAACTGTGTTATCAACCTTAGTGTGCATCTGTTAAGCAAAATTTATGGCGAGGCTGTCTCATTTATACAGAAATTTTTGCTATGCACTGTCACTCAGCCTAGCAGACTCCTATGGAAAAGCCACAATTTAAGTCAAAACTTGACTGTGCCTAAGCAGTTATAAAATTATAGTGGCTTTCAGAGCTAGGAGATATCAAAGTCTCTTCCTGGGGAAAGCATCTACCTTCAGGTGTCTGCTGTGAAGCTTCTGTCTCTAGGACTACAGCTAGATGGGGAAGGTCACACTGGGGGAAGGTCAGGCATGGGGGTAGAAGGTGTCTTCACTTTAAATCAAGTTGTGTTTGCTCTGCAGTCTGGCTAAGGTGGGCCACCTCGTTGTCACCAAAGGGTCAGTGCTGACTAGCTTACAGCAGAGTAGGAGCAGTTATGTAGGATGTAGGAGCAGTTATGTAGGATGTTATCCTGAAGTAAAACAAAGACGAAACCTCGCTTCCCTTTCTCCACCTCATCCATAACTCGCCCTTCAGGGTGAGCCCATTTAAACTCTTGTTTTCACTAGAGGACATCAAGGTGACAATTCCTCTGCAGAAAGTATCCTGAATTGCTGGGTCCTGGGGGTCTTGGCTGAGATTCCATGGCTATGTTTCCAGTCTCTTAAAGCTCCTGTCTGAATATCTTTGCTTCTCCACAATCTCTTCACCTTACCTGGCCAAAGCTTTGTTCCCTTCTTGACAACAACATGATGTTGCTGTTACAGGGAGCCTCTCCCAGTTTGGTTTTCCCACACAAATGCATGTGTAAGGAGCAGGAGGATCAGCTCCCACCTTACCTATCTCATGGGACCTTGTATCCAAGTGGGCTTTTCTGTGTGCGCAGAGAAAATGTCAAGAGACATGAGAGTACAGGAATGGCAAATAAGGTGGCATGTGAAAAGGGCCTGATAAAATGCCACACTATCAGTGTATATTGCCATGGGGGCACCTGAACCACTCCTTCACGCCCTTCAATCACTCTTCGGTCCATGTCTGAAGTCACCAGTGTTTCTCCTTGCTGACAGCAATAGTCTTCCTAATTTTTGATCTCCATGAGGCTTTCTTTGAAAGGAAGTCTTCTTTTTAATTTCTTTTTTGTTGTTGTTATTCTCTGAATTTTTACATTCTCTGTTTTTCTAAGGTCACATATTAAAATGTTTGTAGGGTCAGTAATGTCAGTGGTTGATACGATTATTTTTAATGATGTTTTTATGCAATGAAAAAGCCCAACATAGCAGTTACCTGACAAGAGCTTATTGCCAGTACAACTCACTCCATTTCAACTACGCTGGCCAGAAACCTTTTTTTTTTTTAGCTACTTCAAGCTACGTCTGGGTCTGAAGACACAGTGTGCTGGTCTAACTACATCAACCACCTTTTCCTAACATAGCCTAAAACTTGAACATCACTTCACGTGGAATAGCAAGTTTGCAGCCTATGTGAGCTGGTGGCTGTACTCAAAGGTCTGCTAAGGTATGGAGATGCAGAGCTGAGAGTAAGTGCAAATGGTTTGTGGACCTTTTACCAGATATGGCTCCTCCAAGGGGACATGGGCACACCGCTTCGGGGCAAACTGCTACAGTCAAAGGAATGGGGAAAAAAAATACTGACTTGCTCTTTTAACAAATGTCTCTCTTTGTTCATGATCTGCCAAGTCTTTCTGTGAGAAATGGATATTGTGAAGCAGTTTTGTACAGCCTAGATGCAGCCCAGAACAATCATCTACAGAGTTGGCCATGGTGCCTGCCCTCTGGCAGTGTTGGCACTTGTGACCTGTAATACTTCCCTGGGCTGTAATCAACAAAATAAAACTGAAAAACTCTGATTCTATTTCAGTGAGTCAAGAATCTGCTAACTTCTCCTCTTGAAGGTTAACAGAATTTGAACATTTTATGCCCATCACCTCATCCATAAGCTAACAAAAGGCTTATCTGTTTCTTTTCCACTGTAATTGACAGTCCTCTGTAGATACATGTTCAGCATATCAAGACTAACTTAAAGGTCAAATTTATCATACAGGCAGATTGAATGAGCTCATGGTTGAGGAAAGACCATCTAAAGGTGACTTGTCTAACATATCTGTACACACACAGAGCCCACAGACATTTCTCTTTGGTCTAGCCTTGTCTCAGACATCACCCGTGTGCCAAGAGTCTCAGGATGAAGCCATGCTAGAAATGTTACAGGTGGGTTGAGTTTGGCACCAGGAATGTAAGATAACAACACCAGAAATAAACAGAGGAGGTGTAGTCAGAAATGGACGGAGCAGAATTTCATTCTTCTGGTCCCTCTTACCTGAAATCTTAATTAGGGCAAACTGTTGAAGTACCCTGTTTGTGTTTAAGCAGTTTACTCCCAAATTTTGTATAGCCAAGCAGGGGGTCTGTGCCACACCAGAGAGAGGGTACAGACCCCTGCATCTCACAACGCATGTCTGTGTTCAGCACAGACGCTGCAACGTCTGAGAATGGCACCTGAAACAAATCCTGGGGACCCTCGTACCCTGCACATGGGACAGTCATCCACAAAAGGTGGCCTGGAACACTACACACCCTGGGCACGTGCTAAGCCTTGCTCAGAGCACAGCTCCCAGTGAAAGTACTGCACGCGCTTGGCTTCTTCTTACAAAATTAATGTACAAAACTCCAAGTATGATAAAACTATAGGCACAGGTGAAAGCATGAACTGAGTAGGGGAAATGGATAACTTCCCCCCAATTAAAATCAGTATCTTCAGCGTCCCCTCTGCCCTATCTGGTAGGGCATTACGGGATGCAGACTCTCCTGTTGGGAAATAGCAATCGGCTAAAAGTCCCTTTCCCCCGGGGATTTCTCTGCTGTGTCCCACAGCTGTTTTGGCTGACTGTCAGCTTTCAGTCCTTCCACCCTCCTCCTGACAGAACTGCAGGTGGTGGCCACAGAAGAGGAATATAGAGATAGAAACTGGTTTTTCACTGAGGCACTGCAACAACTATCAGGTCTTGCACATGCATTTCCAAACCAGGACCTGCAAACTATCTCTCCCTGCCACCTGTCTCACCCTCCTCCTGTGAGCCTAATCTCATGACACACTTGTCCCCTTGGTCCCCATGCCGCCTGCCCCACCCAGACTTGGCTGGATGCCCATGGCCATGGGGCCCTGGAAACCCAGAAGCTGGCAGCAGCCTCTGACTGCTGGCATGTCAGACAGCGCAGCAGCTGCAGGACACGTGCTCCACACCCTAAGCAAGGCCCTCCAGCAGAACGACGAGTGCCACCATGTGCCACCACGAGGAATTGGGAGGGAAAAAAATCACCCGGATGAGATTCAGTAGGCAAAGGTGTGCAGCACTGTGCCGAGGAAGGAGTGATCCGCTGTGCGTATGCCAAGTGAGGGGCAAGCAGCAGGTTAGGAAAAGCAAAGTGGAAAAAAGTTGCTGTGGGCAGCAATGAGCTCAGAACCTGTCTGAGATCCTGCTGCTCTCTGGCACTGGGGCAGTCCTGGATGCTGGAGCCAGCCTGAAGAAGGGCAACAAGAATAAGCAGAGTCAGTGAGAATGAGGACCTATGGGAGAATGCTGATTAGAACAGGTTGAGAAGGGACACGAACTGCCCTTTACATGGAAGATTACTAAAAAAAACCCTTCCTGCCCACTAAGGAGAGGACATAGCTGTGCTTCACCTGCAGCAAATGTAGGCTATGTTCTCTTAGCTATGAGGGTAATTAACACATTTCCTAGAGGTGTGGACTTTTCTTCATTAAGGATGTTTTGGGGAGCAAAATGTTCGCCTGGATTTTCCTTTGCTCTGCCTTAGAGCAGGAGGATGATCTCCTGAGGTCCCTTTTAGCCTCATGCTTCTATGACTTGCCTTTCAGAGTTAAAACAGCTTTAAAAGCAAAACAAAATGAAACAAAGGCCCAGAAGCTTCTGCCCTTTCCTACCTGAGGCACAGGTCTCTATGTACAATAGCAAATTGTTGTCTTTTCTCCCGGTTTGAGTGTAACAGGTATTGAGTAATGTTGTCCCAGTGTGTTGACGCATGAGCCAGGGTGTGCCCCAGACCCCAGAGAGGTATTGATGTACTGCAACCACCTGCTCAAAGTCTGGTGTTTGGTTTCCTTCCGCTCTCTAGCCTCTCACTTTGCCCCCAGAGAAGCCACATCTTGTCCTGATTTGTTCTCCAGGCGTGTCTGGCTGCTCTCTTCTGTTCCTGGTGAGACTTGAAGCATAGAGAAGATGCCCTGCCCTGTAGACTTCCTATCTCTGATGAAAACCACTGCATGAAGTGCTCCTCTTGGTGCACCACATGCTCCAGTATTTGTCAACCCTCTCATGTCTGGATGCCTGCAAATCTGAAGGACCAGAAGTATAAATACAGATGAAAAGGCAGATATTTCTGCAGTGAGTCAGGTTTGTTTCAGAGATGGCCAGCTTCCCCCCACTGAGGGCACATGTTGGCCCTCCCAGCAGGGAGGATGAGCTGGACAAGGAGAAGATGCAGGCAACAAAGCCCCACTGACAGTGAGCAACAGTGCTGGCATGGACAGGGACACGGGATTCACAGCAGCGAGAGACAGCTTTGGGTGAGCACTTGCTTATCAGAAAACACAGACCGTGGAGAAAGATGTACCCTGAAGCCATTTTGGATATCCCCATTGCTGCTGTCAGACCACCAAAGCTGGTGTCTGGGAGGGCATCTGTGTCTGGGATGACCCATGCCGGCAACCATGGACAAAGTTCTGGCACCCAAGCCAGCATGTGATGGGCTGTGCCAGAGGACAGCAGGGATGCTCATGATGGGACCAGCATCCACTCCTGCTGACAAAGAAGAGCAGTCACTGCCTCCTTGCCCTTCAACGGGGTCAGCAGTAAACCCCTCCCGCTCCCACCCCACCCCCCAGGGTCCCTGCATAGTCAGCCAGTAACTTGTACCAGGCTTGGGCTCCCAGACAGAAAAAACAAACCACTGCCTCTTCGATGTTTACATTAGATGTTTATTTTACAGTTCATTTCACAATCTGTTTCTCTACTCCCTTTGCTGTGAGTTGATTTATGGTGCTCCAGATCCTATCTGCCTTCCCTGCCCAGTGCATGGACCCAGAGAAAAACCTGCCAGGGGTCTTTCCCTGTCATTCCTGTTTTGTCTACAGCTGCCCTTACCTATGAATTAAACTAGAGCAGTTTCTTCCAAGCAGCTGTAAACTGGTCTCTTGCTCCCTTGTGCTTGGTTGGTATTTTGAGGGGTGGGCATCTCAGGGTCTCTGAGGAAAACAAGAGCAAAGAAACATGGTGCAAAGGGCTGTCCTGAGCTTCCCTCTGGCTGACTTCTCCCCTGGATGGACTGGTGGGGTGTTGAGGACTCCTGGCATGCCGTGGGACCACAGACCCTGTGCCCCTTCTGCTGTGCCCCTCTGATGTCATCTCTGGCCGCAGCATAAGGCCCCAGGCTGTTGGGATGGTCAGTGACCGCAGGAGATGACTGGTCCCTGCCCTCCCTGCACCGTAAGAGACTGTCAGGAGCAGCTGGGATTAAGCGGGATTACTTACTCCATGGCACATTTAAGTTTTGATTTTCATGCTACTTTGTCTTAGCTGCATTTAGGGAGGTGATTTAGCTTCACCGGTTTAATCAAGGCCTTTCCTCCACAGCTGAATGTGCAAAATAGATGCGCTGCATTTTACTGAGAAAATAAGAGCTCTGATCTGAAGATCTGATGGGAAATCCCTGAGTAAAACTTGGCTTTCCTTGCTGGCTGAGTGCTTTGGAGAAGAATTCACCGCTTCCTCGTACAGAGCCGGGTGCTCCCCATGAATAATGACCCAACCTAAAAGCAGACGGAAGTGTATTTAAAAAAAATAGAGGTGGGGTGATGACACCCTATTGTGCTTTATGTTCATTGTGTAATCCATGATGCGTGTGTGGCTCCCAAAGAGCCTGCTCTCCAGTCATGGCTAAATCACTCGCTGAAAACAATGATAAAATCCTCATAAATTCACTGACTAGAGGGATTTTTTTTTCCTTTTCCCCTGGAAAATGACATTCACCAGAAGCAAACGTGTGTTTTTGTGTCATGTGACAGACACAGTGGCTTGTATGCATCCAAGCCAAAAGCTTAGAAAGCAGTTTTCTTTTCCAGTTTTCTTCATCACTACTCATCGCCCTGACGATGACGATGTGAACAGATGGTAAGAAACAGAACAGTTTCACATAGAGGGCACTGAGAACCTATAATTACTTAAATTAATAGTTAAATAAGTGTGTCCCTATGAACTTGTTTAGCAATTTACAACTTTCAAATTGCTGTTGTACCAAGTGCGGGGTTTAATGTTAAGAAATTGCTTCCATGTGCAACTTGATGCAAACTAGTGTAGAAGAAGGGGATTGATTTGGCAATACATGGTTTTGAGCTCCAGCTCACTTGTCTAAATTTAGCCCATTCCTGCACTGGTAAAACTTCTTAAAGGCAATATGAAAACATCTGCCTTTTCCTCCTTTCCTACCAAAAAAAAAAAAAAAAAGTACTTTACCCACGGAATGATTCTTTCTTATCTGTAATAATTCTTCAGGCATTGGAGAACGATGCTGGAAATACAGAAATGAAATGGTCAGGGGAGTATGAACTTCTCTGCTTTTGTGCACCTGAGGATTAAATACTTAAAAGGAGTATCTGCTACATTTCACCATTTTGTATGTCAATAACACATTAAAGCACATTAAAGAATAATAAGCCAACACTGTGACTATAAAAATTCACCTTAGATTAGCCAAAATTATATCTTATAAGCCCCAATAAAACCTAATCCATTTGTATCAATACTGTGAAGCTACAGTAGGGTTTGGGGGTTTCTTTTCCTCTAATCGAAACTGTGTATTTTAGGAAAGACAGCAAGGCTAACACTGCCCGGCAGCCTGGTGTGGAGACTTTCCTAAAAGCTTATAAGAAAGGCAAAGGTAGAACTGAAAAGTTGAGGGGTGGCAGCACCAGTGAGGGCAAGGATGATTTCTGCTGGATGATCAAGAGGTGGATTTCGTAAGAGAGAAACCTCTCTGGATAATTTTTCACAGCTAGCAACCATGCCTTGCAGTTTCTGTCTTGCAACAGAAGTTGCACACGGAGATTTTGTCTCCTTACCTGACCTGTCCTCCCTGCAAGAGAACTATGAAGCCTCAGGGGAAAAACACAGCTCCTGGGGACTCCAGATGAAGCCTCCTTGCCTTTCTCTTGTCCCCCACAGGCCACAATTGATGAGGTTGCTGAAGAGGGGGTGGCTGCTGAAGGTGGATCCGAGCCGGGGTAAGCAGGGGAATGTCAGTGGGACTTGCCTGGGCTGGAGTCCCCCAGGTGTGGACCAGTGTTGGGGCCTCCCAGGGCTTGCTCTTGAGCTCAGCTGGACACGCTGACATGGCAGAGATACTGTGAGTACCCCACATTGCAATTTCACCAGGGACAACCCAGCATTGCAGAGGTGCTGTGGGTACCCTGCCATTGCAGAGATGTTGGGGGTACTCTGACATTACAGAGATGCCAAAGGTGCATCTGGCTTTGCAGGGGTGCCATGGGTTCCCCAAAAACTGCCCATGACCTCTTGCGCCTGTTGTAAACTCTGCCCAAGAGGCATTCACAGAGCACGGGCTTCCTCTTCACAAGCCTGCCTTCATGTGGAGCAAAAGTGGAGAGGTCATTCCCCTTACCTCCTGCCAGCTCAAAACTCAAAATCCCAAGGGAGAAGATTTCACTGGTGTTTTGCAATATTCTTCCTCTGCCTGCTTTTGCCAAGCCTTTTTCTCTGTCTGTTTCTAAGATCATGTATGGTATGTTTCTCAAGGACACCCCACTCCCATCCTCCTCTGTACCTCTGGAGGGAACAAGGGGAGATACAAACAGCTTTGAAAACATTTGTTTACATTATTTTGTAGTTTCTTGGGAATCTTAAAGGAAGTACAGCAACCCATGAACTGAAAATAACCTGAGGAAAGTGGTTAGTAAGGGGATTGTCAATACAGACAGTGAGGACTAAAACATGGCAAACAAAACTCTACTAAGAAGAATGGAGATGTAGCTGCTGAGGTCTGGGTTTCTCCTATTTGTAAGCCAAATTTAGTGCCCAGTGAGGATGTCCAGCTCCCAGTTCATGAACAGTTTGACTCCTGAAGCCCTGTTTTTTGCAGTAGACTCTGTAGATTCAGGTCTCTGCATATTTATTTTTTTTTTCTAAAAATTCTGGCAGTTTGTGAGGAATGGTTTGCAGTAAAGGATTAAGGCAAATCTGCAATATCTATTCAGAGTAGTTTGTACTTAGCAGTGCAATAGGTGTAATGTTTATGCAGGTAAACTTACCCCTGAACGTACGTGCTAGACATCAGGCACAGGGCTCTCCCAGCCTCACCAAAGGAAGGTACCTGGTGTGACAGTGACAGGGCAGCCAGCAGCCACCTCCCAGGGCAGGGCAGCTTCGTGTTAGATCAGCACCTTTGGGTGTGTGCCAAGGGGCGAGCCGTGAGAGCTATGGACTATGGGCATGCAGACCAGAAGTAACGGAGAGAGCTACTGGCATAAAAAGAGCTCCTGCTCTTTATTCAGCATCCAGAAATGGCCTATGATATTGGGCAGGGATGGATCAGAGATCTGTGGAGTGCTACTTTTTCTTGCTGATTGCAGGAGACTGCATTAATAAGGCTGCTGAATGTTGATAAGGGCAGCTATAGTGAGAGAAGCTAACTGATATGATAAGGCGTGTATCTTTGTGTCACGTTTCAAGCCATTTAATAGCATTGGGTGGGGGTGGGGTGAACAAGAGCAAAAGCTGTGTTGAAATATGTCCTTTATGTTGAAGGAACCTACCTGAACTCACTTTCCAGTAGTTTAAAGGAGAAAGTGGGTTAAATTAGTTCTGATAAAGTGCCAACTGAATGAATTATGTTCACAGGCAGGAAAAGTGAAATTGCTATCACAATTCTGCCCATGAAGCCTTGGTTTGAGGTGGATTTTTTTAACACACACACACACACACACACACACACACACACACACACCCACACACCCACACACCCTTCCGGACTGTACTTACGGCCTTTCCCAAATAATAGCATCAATTGTAAGAAACCATGTGAGGATTCTGCATTACTGCTAACCCAGGGACAGGGATGCCAAACTTGCTTTCATCGCAGATGATGTGACTAACCTTTTATTGAGCCCGTGAAAGCCTATTGAACCAACCTGGACACCTTTTCTGTGTTTCAAAGACCTGAGATGTGTTTTTAGGCGGTCCTTCCCCTTTCCCTCTCAGCCTGTAATTACAGGCAGTTTTCAAGGCTGCCAACAGCCAGGACTCGTTGGGGCGTGGAGTGGAGGAGCTGAATTGCATTTGAACTAGAACAAAAGCTATTTCAAATGGTGCCACTCAAACCCCGAGTCTAGGACCTCCCCTCATTTCTGGACGCACACACTCAGAGGACAGAATTTGGCTTTGTAGCTGGTGTAGCCCATCATTCAGGTAGCAAGCAGTTGCTCCTCTGCCACTGGGAACAAATACCCAGTGAACCTATGTGCAATTCTATGTTCTCTGCTGGCTCCTCTGACCTCTCCGGTTACAGGGTGTGTCTGACCTTATATGACTTCTTTCTGTAAAAAACAAAGCTTGAACAAATTCTGAGCTGACCTGAGTGCCTTTACAGAAGATGAAATGCCTTCACTTGTCTCCTGTTTCCTGGAACTCTTCAGAGGGTTTCTGGGTCTTTCAGTGGTCTTTTTCAAGGCCCTCCTGAAGCACTTAAAAATGCTTGCAAGCTGGTGTATTTCATCAAGAGGCTATTGTAGCATTAGCATGTGGCAACATGTAGGTGAAGAGCATGCGAAGAGCATCTCTGGACAAAGGGGGAAAGGCATCATGTATGAGATCTGGTCTTCTTGGTGTACTCCAGGGCTTTCCATTAGAGGATGGTGAATTGATCCCAAAATTTTGCTGTGAGAAAGTGGCTCCCTTTTGTAGGACTCACCACCCTGTACCTGGATCTACATTTAAACCCAGGTGTCCTGGCGGGCACTTCAGGGTCGCAGATTTGTCTCTGAAAGGGATCCGCCTCTGGCACTGCAGGCAGCTCTGTCCCCTCAGCCTTCAATTTAGGTAGCTAGCTAATTTTTACAACACTTGCAGCATGTTTGTGGAGGGAGGGGGATTTTTCCTCCTTGAAGAGATGATTCTGGGGCTTTCTATGGCATGAGGCCTGGCAGCTTTTAGTCTAGGCTCCCAGGGTCGTTAATACTGTTAATGGTTGTAAAATTATTGCATCCTTTCCTAATATCAGTTGACTTTGGACTTGAGACCCAGTGCTACCCTTTACACTTTAGCATTTGACAAAGATTTTAAATGTTGGCAGCAGGAGCTGAGCATGAACTAATCTGGGCAGCAAGTTACAGCATTGCTTCACTTGCGCTTTTCCATGTGCTGACTTCAGGATCAGAGTTTCTATGTGACTCCACTGTATGTAAATGTGACAGTTCATTTTTTTCATCTGCACTTGTTGTGACTGAGCTTGAAAAATTACTTCCTCTGAAAGCCAGTCTATTTTAGATTTTGCTAAAGCGAACTTTTCTTTCCAGACAAGTGGAGTACTAGGCTGAGATTAAACTTTGTGATTCAATCCTTAACATGCAGCCACTTCTCCCTCTCCCTTGGCACGAGGCCAAGGTGACACAAGGTAGAGACCATTTCCTTCAAAGAAAGAGCAAAAAGTTCTAAGAAGGCCTGAAGTATCCACTGCCTGAAAGCTCCTTCAGGAATTTAATTTATGGTGCATATTTTGAAGGGGAAATATGAGGTCCCATATGTATCCTGTACATTTTTATCTGTGCAATGTGGACGTCCCTTTCCGTGACCCTTCACCCAGAATTGTATTTTAATACTGCAACTGAGGATATGTATGTAATTGTTGTGGTGCCTGTAAGACACCACAGGCTCCTCTGAAGTCCTCTGAAACTGAAGTGTTTCACAATGTATGAAGAGGTAATTTGCATTGAGAATCAATATGCTAATGATTGTGTCAACACTTATTGCTTTGGCATGTTTCTTGGCTTCTTGTCCCAGGGTATACAGCTACGTACAGTCCCAGTTCATCTGCGAGACATAAGATGTGCCTTGGCTCTGTGACAGTCACAGGACTTGTTAAAAGACATGCAAACCGAAGATGAAGAAGACCGGCACAGTTTGGACTGTCCTATCCAGTCTAGCTTCATTCTGCCAGGAAACATCAATTGAATCAGATGAAGAAAATAGGGAGCTTTTGTCTAGCTGGTGAGTTAAATAAATATTGATTAAAATAAAATGATTGTTAAACAGATGGGTGAAAATAACTACCATGCCAATCCTTATGGTTTATATAATGTCAAGTGGTGTTGGGAATACAAGTGTCAAATACTGGCCCAAAGATGTTCTCCTTCTTCATTTTATTTATTTCGAAGATGGTTGTGCCCTGAGTCAGGGACCAGGAACAGCCATGCCAGACACCAAGCTACCTCAGAACAAAGAGATGAACTTTGCCTCTTGGCTGCTTCTGCAGCCTGGCGGCTCTTCGGGACACCAGGGCACATTGGAGGAGCATGAGAAACAAGCGGACGGTACGGCTTTTAACATCATGACTCCCATCATGAAACAGTGTAAACACAAGATGCACACAATGTGTGACTGGGGAATATTTGGCTGCCGAGGTTCTGCCATATAGTAATCGGTGACCAGGCTGATATCCATCCAGGAGATCAGCTGAAATGGTCCTTGGAGCTTGGAGAAAGCAACCAGAAAACGCTGCCTGTCTCAGCTAGACCTGTTAGTTCGTAACTGCTCCGTGGCAACTAATGACTAAGCTGCATAGGAAGGATTATAATGCAAACTTGGATTATGCTTCCAGTCTTTTTCGAGTGCTTGCTTTAGGGGCTATGTATACGTGTGAGGCATGGGGAAGGCCAGTGAAACGGAAAGGTGCTGTGGGTCAGGATAAGTAGTTACATGAGAAGAATGTGTCCTTTTACTCACCTGCAGTGTCCCTGGATACGTGAAAAAACAGTGAGGCAAGAAGGACAGGCACACGCCTGAGAGCTCCTTGCTTTCCAGGTGTTCACAGCACAAATGAGAGTGGCCGGACCTCCTGCAGTTGCCCAAATGGCCACTGCAATTTCTGTGGTAGATCACTTTGTGTCCCACTGTTTCCCCCTCACCTGGGAAAAAGGGTCCTGGATTGACACTTTTCTAGCTAGCTGTTGACCCAGTAGCGCGCAGCCAAGTCTCACACCCCACTGGGCCCAAAGATGCTTACCAAATCCTGTTACTCATCCCCACAGCAACAAAATGGGTCTTAAACTCATCCTGTATATGTCTTCCCTGGGACACACGTATCTGCTGTGGATACTAATCACGGGGTCCCAGGGGACTTGTGGTGTGCTGGGAGATGCTGGATCAGTCACACACCCTCTCTAGGTTTGCTACCCACCTCCAGCACAAGGAAAACAGTTCTTTACTCTCTTTTCTACCAAGATAAAAAGCAAAAGCCTATTTATTTATATTTACAAATAATTTTCAGGTAGAATTTTTGTAAGCCTCTGTGATCAAGAGATAGGAAAAAAATAGTTGTAAATGGTGCTACTCCCCAGCTCAGGCAACCATCAAAGCCTTTTTTTTTTTTTTCACAAGTAGTTCTTGTTTTACTTTATCAAGTCTGCCAAGGACCTTCAGAGCCTGATGACAAGCCTTTTCCTTTGAACAAGCACATTTTGGGGTGGGTTTTCTCCCAAAAGGTGAGAGACGATACACATGCAGGGTGAAGCTAACCTAGAAATGACCTACCCTGCTGCTGGCTCTTTTCTTTTTTTTCTTTTTTTCTTTTTTTTTTTTCCTGTTTTATTTTGGGTTTGTTTAACAGGCAAATTTACAGACTACATTTGTCAGGCTTATGTTCTAACACCTTGCCTAATATTTTTGGTTTACCTCTTTTGTTTTCAACTGAGCTTAACATAGGTTTCTTTTTTCAGCTGTAACTTAGTTATCAGAGAAAGAGCACTTCACTGAACTCTAGGTATTCTTGACAACTCCCACTCCCTCTCAAAATTTCTCAGGGTGCTTTCACATTCTTCCCTGCAGTAATTAACCTCTCCCCCCTGGTCTGCCAGAGGGACACCCCCAGCAGCCACTCTCCCAGGTGAGCATAGAGGCTGCCAAAGCAGAAATACCTTTGGGCCCCGGGAGTGTCAATGGGGCTGCTCAGCTATGCCAACTTTAGTCATGCATTTTAAGTTTCTTCCTGAACCAGGGAGGGGGTGTCTTAATTTTTGCACCATTTTACCGGGACAAAGAGGTCGGATTATTTATAGGTCAGTCGCCTTTGTGTGCGTGCAGCTAGCAATGCCTTCAGTGCTCCAGTTCCTGGGACTCTTTTTCCCTCCGGCTCTTAAGTCTCATCTATTCCTTCCTAATGCAATAACAGTAATTATCCTATCACTGGCCACCGCAGCACCCTGCATTAGCACCTGCCTTACCTAGCGTACCATGCAGGCTGGGAGTCAGGTAAAGCCCATGTAATTTATAGCTCATCAGAGAAGCCAATCAGCCCACGGTCTTCCTGTTTTGTAAAGAGACGGACTTATCACCCAGACGCTGCTGCGATGGGTGTACTGGAAAGGCAAGAAGATAAAAGTAGCACACAGGTAAGCTCTGGCCCCATCTCTGTTTGTGTTCTCTCTTGTTTCATCCAGACCTGCAGTCAAGCAAAATCATCAGGACTCGATGCAAACAGAAGACGATATTGATATGGATGTTTTGCCGCCCCCCCAGTAAATTCATGACATTTCACAACATAATTGCTGTTTCACACCCGACTGCTGAGTGCAGAACAACAGATGTGGATCTGGCCCTGCTAAGGTTTCTCTGCTAAGGCCAGGATTCAGCACCGCAATGACCTCTTACACATTTTATTTGATTGCTGTCCTGTAGCATTCTATAGGACGTGATGTATGGAACACAGACTGACTTCACAGCTTCTTCAGTCCTCATATATTTTCAGGGTGCATCTGTGGCTCCTTTGGGCTGAAATCATGATCCAGTTCCCTGACACGTGGCTTGGTCTCAAAACTGCAGAAAAGGGGCTGACTTAGTGGCCATCCTAAGGCCCAGCCTCCCATCTCAGGCACCAAAGAACTGTTGTCACCGAGAAAAATATTTTCAATAGTGTAACAAAATAGAAAGTAAGAATCTATAAATTCTCCTTCACAACAGCACTTGCAATGTGTCTGCTCTTGGGATGTGAAATCCTTTTTCTTGAACTGCTAATCTGGCACATCCAGCAGGATTTGGAGGGCAGAGGTAATTGATGAGGTTAGATGAAATGAAGTGCAGATCTTGAGAGAATCACTCTTAACACTGATCCCAGCTTCATGCAGGCAAGGCCATATAGTCCTTTGTGCAGAGAGTGCAACAGGCACCTGTCTGCACTGGAAAGATCTGTCAGGGAAAATCTTCTCCAACACCATTTAGACTTGTCCTGCTTCTGTCCTCCAGGTAGCGAGGAGCATTTTCCACCATGTCTTAGAACAGCTTGGGCTGATAACCACTTGCTTCCCGGCATAAAATTTTCTGGCAAAATTTTGCTGAGAAGCTTTTGCACTTCGAATGGTCACATGTGGCCTATGAAGCACAGCAGGAGCAATGCTGTGTGGTCAGAAATATATTTTGTCTTTGTTCCTTTAGCTGCTGCTCATGTTTTTGGCTGATATAAGAACTCTTTTGGAAAATACTCGTATCTTCATTCAGTGTTTCGGCAATCTGAGGAGACTGCATTACTTGATGATGCTTCAAACTAGGAATGATAGGGCCCAGATATTCTTGTATTTGACAAGCAACAAGCATCTTCATCAACGAACTTGTACAAGGTGATGTTGTTTGATGTGCAGCTATGTTACTAGGGATCTGCTCACAGAGCTTTTAACTGAGTAGCTCTCACTGTTGGAAGTAAATGGGGGAATGAACACAAATGTTTATGCATCTGAGACTCAGTTTGCCAATGGACAAATCGATGAAGTGAGGTGATGTTCCTCAGCAAAGCTGGTCTGAGTGGATACAGAGGAGGCTTGAGTACAGGGGAGACACAGGCAGAGGCATGGAGGTGAGGGATCCCACACCCTGCCTGCTCACTCCATGTGTCTGTGGCACTCTGTTCTCTGGTTAGTCCTGCTTGGGGAGCCTCGGGAAGGCTGCTGGGAAGACCAAGGGTTCACAGGCTGAAGAAAGAGGACCTGATCATTTACAGGTCAAGAAACACCAGTGTAACTGTCAACAGCAAACCTGAGCTGAACCTTGCAAAGTATTCCAGAAAAAAAAATAAAATGGGAAAAACTTCTTCAAATCTCAGTGTAAAAGAGGAAGAAAAGCAGAGTCAGACTGCTGTGCAGTAAATGAGATTAAAGATAATCTAGGCACGGCCTAAAATCAAAGAAGTGTTTTACCTCTGTTCTCATTTTAGGAAGATAAATCCTTGGGGCAAAAAGCAGGCTGGTTAATGGGAACAGGGATATGGAAATGGAATCACTGCTGTGGGGAAGCCAAGCTCAAAAAGCAGGCTGTATTCCTCTTTGGGAGGCAAGTCATGCTTATCCAGGAGTTCTGGAAAGACCAGCATGTGAGGTGTCATGTCTGATAGCAACTGGTTTTATACATCTGTCAAGTCAGCAAGGGACCCGGTGACTGCAGAATATCCATTACAATGCTTTTGGTTGTGCAGGGTTAAAAGATAATCCAGTCAACTGTCATCCTTGTAACTCTGACCTCACTGGTATGAGGGGCTTAGAAACATGCCTTAAAGGTTAATTAAAAATGCAAAGACACATAAAAAATGGGATGAAATGAAACTAAAGGTATATCCTGCTAGACTAACCCGATGGTTCACTTTGATAAAACAATTATTTTTCCAGACAGGTGATATCTGCCAGATTTCCTTTATCTAGACTACTTTTATGTATTTGCTATGATGTCAAGTGTGAAATAACTGATGTTGCTGGAGACAAAATAGATGAGAAGAGGAACTGCATCGCTGGTAAGAAGAGGAGACAATGAGTGCTGAGGGTGGAGATCTCAGGAGTTATCTGGGAGAGTTCTTCAAACAGGAGTTTTGGGACCAATTTTGTTTTAATGTTTGCATTAATGGCACGCTCCTGGCACACACGAGCATTGTGCTGATTAAATGTGCTGCACGAAGCCGTGACGCATTGCTGGCACAGAGGTGGTTTGGAGGCCAGGTTGGATGATTGGGGCACCTTGAGAATGGCTGTAATAAAAGAAGGATGACATTCAAGTAAAAGACAAAGAGTCATGCAGGTGAAAACTGGTGTCATAGGTGTCTTTTGCTATTAACAGGAATTGAATCACTTGGGAAAATAACTGACGGGAAAAAAAAACAACAGCATTAGATAGTCATAGAAGAATTGTGTGCTGTCAGCTTGATCCTTGTGTTGTATCTATTTCCAGTTGAGATGAGGAAATATTAGTGCCAGCCTAGATTGACTCTTCTGCCTTCCTTCCTCTCCTTTTGGGCAAGATGCATTAACAGCAAAGCAGCTGCAGAGAAGAGCTGAAAGGGAGACCAGGGGACCTGACACCCTCTCTCCCAGGAGGCCATTGGAAGGTCCTGGAGCAGAAGCATATGGTGATGGGGATGGAGTTTGATGAAGTAGGCACCTTTCTGCAGTTTCAGGCTCAAGTACGCAACCGCTGCCTGCACAGTGCTGCTCTAGCCTACAGCCAGCCCACATTGCTGCCAGCTGCCAGCACACCCACAGTTCTTTTCTTTGGATCAGGGGCAAAAGCAAGCCCTGGGGCAAGTGGCATAGATGGAAGTAGGGTAGATGTGGGAGGACAGGCCAGGCTGGACCAGCTCAGTGGTGTCTCTGAGTACTTTGACATCAAATGAAGCCCCGGTGCAAGGTTTCGCCCTGTGTCCTGGGAGTTACCAGCCTTTTCACCAGTACCTCACACTGTAGCTGGGCTCAAGCTGTGCTGCAGTGTCAGAGGTCTGACTCCAGTGGTGGCTTACCATGAAGAGTGGTTGCAGTTGCATGCAACTGCAATATTAGATCAAATATTAGCTGGGTATTTGGTCTAGTATTTTTCCTCAAAGCTTGGAAATGCAACTGAAAAATGAATAAAAACAACTGCCTGTCTGCCACAGCCGGAGTGACAATATTGCTCTGTCTAGAAATTGCCAGAAGTTTTTCTGCAGGTGTTGTGGAGAAGGGAATTTTCAGGGATGCTCCAGATGAAAACTAAATAAACAGATATGAACAGAGTCTGACCCTCTGGTCATGCCTCAAGTCAGTCAGACATGGAGCAATCCAGTCTGGAAGCTGTATCGCTTGGTTTTTTGGAGACACTGTTGGAGAGGGGCAGCTGCTGGGGGCTGTCAGGTAAGTCTCAACAAGATGCTAAAAATGGCTTCCAGCCCAGGTTTGTCACCCAAATACTCAGGTCAGCAAGGGGAGCAGAGGTGCTCAGGGCTGTCAAAATTGGGCTGCAGGGCCATGCCCTTTACAGAGGGACTGCATGGTTATGTTTCTGTATCCCTTTAACCTCCCTAGGAGCTATTACTGTCTCCATTGCTGGTTGCTTTCTAAAGAGAGGTGTGAGAGGGAATGGCAGAGTGTGAGAGAGAAGTAAGTAAGAAAGGGAAGAGCTGGATGCCCGTGCAAAACCACAAGAATTAAAAGTGGAGGCTCTTAAAACTTGTGTAAGACCCACAAAGCATTTGCAGGTTTGGCAAAGCAGCCAGGAGCAGAGTGGGACTCTCCCACCAGGGAACCCTGGCAGCCTGTTGTTAAACACGTTGGTGTTGAGAAGCTAAGTCAAATACAGTTATTAAACTGATTATTCATATTCCTTTCTGTTCACTGTGGGAAGATACTCCTTTTGGGGTTAGGTTTATGGGCCATACAGATTGTTGGAGTGAATCTAATTAGCGAGAGAAATCCAAATGGAACAATGACTGGTAATTGTTGTTAATGATGCAAGCATATTATACCAGTTAAAATGAAATCCTGGGTTGCAAGCAGCGCGAAAAGGCAAATGGACATTAACAGCTGTGCATTAAAATGCTACAAGTCCCTACCTCGCTGCTGTCACATGTGGTTAAGGTGAACTCCCACCCATAAAACAGCAGCGACTTGCCAAATGCATCCCAGTGGTCACTGGAATAAAATGCCACAAGAAATGAATGACTTGCAGAGCTTTCGTAGGCTAGGTGGTCTGGAACTGGGATATGGGCTGAAAGTTATACACTGCTTTGCTTTCACCGAGGCAAACTTCAGCTGCCTCCAAAGCTGATTTAAAAAACAGGATCTTTTTTACTTGCACAGTCTCTGGATTGTGCCTCTGAGCAGGTGCAGGGCCACCAGCCTGGGAGTTGGACCATCCCAGGCTCCCCAGCTGTTGGTGATGCTCTTGGCATGCCTCTTCAGCTCCACCAAGCAAGCGTGGGGTGGGCTGTCATCCAAATATTTTGGATTAAATTTGGGTTGTGAATTATGCAATGCACACAGACACATACACAAAACCTATTTTGTTGCTTCTGCCACTGGAGGTGGGCACGCAGACCTTTCTAGCCATATGGTGAGCTGTGCAGCTGAATTCATTGGAAAGATCTGGTCCAGAGCTTGCATTTTGGTTAGCGGCCACCAAACTAGAGTACTGATGATTGGCACTCTCAGTCTGTGGGAAGCGCTGTGCTTAAATAGTCAGTGGAGCTGGGACAACTTGTAGCAGTTGTGGATTTGGTCCACCACTGAGCTTCAGCTCTCACATGAGATAGCCCTGGTCCTGTGCCTTGTTTCTCTCTTTCTAGTCTTCAAAATGTTTTGGAGTGGTCTTCAGTCCAACACCTACCTATTCCTCTGCATTTTTTTGGGTAGGATGGATTTGTAAGAGGTGACTTGTATAGAAAAGTTGTTGGGAAAGGTAGTTCAAGCTGCATCATTTTGCTTTTCAAAGGTCAAATGCAAGTTAGCTATTTTTTGGCAATACTATAAATGTGAATGTGATTGGAAGCCTGGACAGTTGAAACATTTTCTACTTATCCTTCCAAATGTGCGTGGGCAAGACAACCTGGTACAAACAAAAATGCAGACTCTCCCTTACATTACTTACTTCACATTTTCTGTGGCATAAAAATTAGAGTTATCATGGCCCTGGGTGGGAAGGAAAGCGGAAGGAAGAACATGGGAGTTTTAAGACTGTGGCATCAGATAAAACCTCCATGCCTGCAGACCACTGCATCCTTGACCAGAACATACAAGCTGACTGTTAAATGTCACTTCATTAATACAGTGTTGGAGTGTTGGAGGTGAAGCTGGGAACTTAGCTAAAACAAAAATAGTTTTTTGTTAAAAAAAGAAAAAGAGTTTTTAGTAAGAGTTGTAGAACTTTAATTAAAAGACAAAAAAAAAAAGGGTCTGGCAAAATCTAATCCAGACACTTTTGTTGAAATAGAATTTAATAGTGGTCTGAGATGGCTGGTTTCTAGCAAAAACCCTCAAAATTCAAACAAAAAATTTCAATTTTTTTTTTAAATAGTTTTGTCATAGTTTTTAAAAACATAGAGAAAGGAAACATTTCTTCTGTGTAGTCATCCTCTTCCTGATACAGGTTTGAGTCATTACAATGTGTCCATTTAGGCACTCAGTTTTGCCAAGGATGCATAAGGTTAAAAATTAAAAAGCTGTGAAAGTACTCAGTATGTTTAATGTATTTTAAGGACTTCTGTTTGAGTTTTTCCAATGACTGTCATAGTTGTTTTTTTCATATATCCAAATTCATACCTAGAAAGGTATTTTCCACAGCCAAGAGTGTCATCATAAGTTCATTTTTGTCTGTTAAAATAATTATGATATTTGACTTTTTCTATGTTTTTATTTCTATGGGAGTGTAAATGGTGATTTTTTAATTTCTCTTTCTACTCTGATGTGTCAAGGAATTTTAAAGAAAAGAATTTGCCACTGAAACAAAAATTCCTACACTGTCAGGCAAGCCTTGTGTTAAAAATCAGGAGTGAATTATTTCTTTGTAAATTATTTGAATAAGAAAATGCATAAATACAAAACCTCCATTTTTAGAGATATTCAAAACTCAGTTGAACAAGGTGTTGAGGAGCCCGAACTAGTGTAGAAGCTGGTCCAGCTCCAAGCAGGGGGTTGTACCATATAAGCTCCAGAGGCCCCTTCCAATTCAAACTATTCCATGACACTAAAATCAATTTTTCTTACTTCACAATTTTTAATATATTCTTTCTAGTCTTATTCGAATTTAGATTTCTTCCAGATCTGAACACTTTTTTTTTTTCTTTGTCAAAACCTGGGTCAGAGCTCATTTATCTCTTCATTATTATCAGTTACAGTAAATAAATCTGTTACCTTCAACTGGAAGGCTAGGAAATGATTAAATATTACAGAGACCTCTTGGTAACTCTTTAATAAGGATGAACAAATGCTTGGGAGGAATCTTCGCAAATGATTTTGCTAATTCATTTACAAATACTGTGTAAGAAGGCATAACAGAGCCAGCAAGATATCTCTGATCATATTATAACTGAGCTTTATTCTGTAACAGCTTCGATACGCTAAAAACAACGTATGTTTTTATAACCAAAAAAGGTCACACTGTATCTAACTTCAGTTGCTTGATGTTTTGAATGTACTTTACAGACAAATCTCTGCAATACAAGCTTCGTACATAAATGTCATGAAATTACCAATCAATGGAGCATTTAAGAATATGAAAATGAGTAAGTGTGGCAGTATAGGTCTTGATAGGCTCCCCAAACAGAGCTGGACTCTCTTTTTTTGCAGTAACTTAGGAAACGTAGCATACCTCACATAGAGTCCCTGGGATAGCTAACAAGGACATAAGCCTTATTTATTCTAGAATCCATGAATCTGCATTGGTGGAAACAGTTTATTTTGACAAGCCACAGATGAATCTTACAAGCCTGTTTCTCTTAGCATGGCCAATGTGGGTTTCCA
This sequence comes from Actenoides lindsayi, assembly GCA_025331215.1. Taxonomy (NCBI): domain Eukaryota; kingdom Metazoa; phylum Chordata; class Aves; order Coraciiformes; family Alcedinidae; genus Actenoides; species Actenoides lindsayi. The sequence continues at coordinate 28,183 of WTSP01018826.1, read as the reverse complement.
GGAACTAGAACTATCCCACCTGTGAGACAGCAACTCTAGTGACCAAGAACAGCTGCCAGTAGCACAAAGATTTGTTATTAGATGCTTAAAGGATAAAAATTGCAATGACATTTATTGATTTAAATGGCATCACCACTTTTTTCCTTGATGTACATTCGATACTATCCCAAGGTGTTGTCCGCTGCCAGTGTCCGCCCCTCCTTTTTGTGCACACAACTTGTTCTCCACTCATTTGCTTTCCTATGGGTTGATGTTTTGTCTATTAAGACAGAGCTGGAGGAAGCAGCAGCAGGAAGTGAAAAATGAGCAGCTATCCAGCTGAGATGGGAGAAAACGTGCTCCCAGCCTGTGAACAAGGGAGTGTGAGAGGATGTCTGTGCCAGTGCAGGATGAGGTTTGTGGCACCTGAATTCCACCTCAGTCTTTACACCTAATGTTTGCTGTTGGACATTTGTTCCTCTCCTGAAAAACACCTGTTGAAAAAAAAAAACAACCACATTTTTTAACCTTATCTCTCTAATGCAATAAACCTTCTTAACCTTATAAAATGTGATTATCAAAGAACAAAGAATTCCCTCTACTCTCTTTATTGTGTGCAATTTACATAATTAATTACAATGTACATTTATTATGTACATTTACATACCACTCCATCCTTCCAATGCATGTTGGTAATATTTAAAGGGCACTGAAATATGATAATAACAAGTACTATGCTTGCTGATGTATTATAAAATGTATCCCATTAGTCAGTTTGTGTCTGAAAGACAGAAACATTTCTACCTCATAACAGAAAGGTTTTTAGGATTAAAAAAAAAAAAAGATATTTTGCAGGCAGTAGGTGTGTTAAACTAGGAGAAACCTAATTGGAGGTTTCTAGAGACAACAGGAATGTAAATAAATTGCCACCAGTGTTGCCCATCACAGAGCTGCAAGGCAATTCAAAGCTCTGTAACCTGAAGGAGCCAAAGACAAGTGAAGGCCAGTCTGGTGGCAACCATGTGCTGGCTGTGGAGATCTCTGGGAGGAACCATTGTCCTTCAAAGCTGCAGAGAGAAATACGGCAGCAGATGGTTCAGCTCATCTGATCCCCACTGTGCCACCCTCCTGCTCATCATGCAGGCCACAAAGAAGATTCCTCACTTTCTTAGCTTACAAAAAACCGATCCACTACCAAAAATGCTCTGTTAATGATGGTTCTGGTGTGAGAGATTGAGAGATTCTTGCCAAAGCTTCTCTTTTTTAACTCCTACATAAGAACAGAGATGGCGCAAGAGATCTTTTCACTGAAAACCAGTGCAAGCAGAACACTTAATTTTGGATACGAAGCAAGACAAAGAACAAGAACTTTTCCTGTTGCTCGTTAAGATCTTTAAATACCTAGATAAGGATATTTTGGTGATCTGTATTTTATGCTGAGAAAGAAATGTTCTTGATGGGCCAAAAGGCTTTTTCCAAGAGAACAGTGTTTTAATCCCATTAAAATTTCCGTTCAATTCTTTTCCTCTGGAGAAGAAGCGCTTTCGGTGGAAGAGGAGCATGCAACCAGCAAGCCTCCTTGTGTAGCTCAAGAGCATCACGCTGAAGAGAAATAGGCAGCAATACTTTATTTCCCATGTGTGTCCAAACCCAAGACCAGGGATTTCAGAAGGCAGCCAGGGAATATCTACAGGCTTTGGTGAGGATCAGAAATCTTCTCCTGCCTCAGAAAGACACATGTCTCAGCCTCACAGTGCTACATTCCCAGAAAGTCATCCTAAAACAAGATGGAGGAATTGCTTTTTCCACCTGTGAAGTGACACTGCTTTCATATCTGACCAGGATTTACTCATGTTCATTCTATAACGAGCAAACTGAATATAAATGAGCATAGTGAATGCACATGACTCCTCAATCTGGCTTCTGGTCCTGGGGGGATCTGGTTTATGTACAGAACAATCTTTCCATTGCACGGCAAAGACCATCAGAGGAAGGAGGCCTGAGAAAGGACAAGCTTTCTCAGTCCCAGCCTTGCTGAAGAGGCAGGAGACACATCTGCAGGAGTCCATGCACCTGCCCTTTCCCTATGAGTCATTACATGGACATTGCTGGATATCTCTGGCTATTTTTCAGGAGGAAAGGATCACATTGTCATCAGAGGCTCACCAATATCCTCCTCTGGTGAGAGGGGAAGATGTTTGCCTTATTTTATTAGCAGTGAGAGATGGTATTTGTGCCAAATCTTTGGAAAAGGCTCCACACTGCCCAAGAGGGCAGCAGGGCCTCTTGAACTGAGTGTTTGGCAACACTGAAGAACAAAGAAACACTGTCCATGCTCCCTGAAGCCTACGCCCCAAAATGCTCCAGTACAAACAGCTCAGTGGTACTCCCATGGAGAATGCCAGTGAGCAAAACATTGCTGGGCAGTGGAATGTGGTCTGTTGCTGGTTATCTAAGGAGCCTTCAGATGCTTTGCTTCTTATTCCCACCTACTGGAGATGGGGTTGGGGTTGATAAACCTCTGTCTGAAGTAAAACTCTTCCCACCCTTTATGTTAAACAGAACCCACTTTAGTTTGGGGAAAAGTAGTAAGCTGTAATTTAAGGATAGCTAAAAGGGCTGTGCACTTCCCTTCTGTTCAACCCAGTCTTTGTGTTTCCTATCATGAATTAGGTAGGACAAACGCAGCTAGACAAAACAAGGGCTGAAACCTGCCATCAGAGCTCAGCCCCATCACACAACCAGTGCCTGAGGCTGGAATTCGATCATAGAGGAGCTAATAATAACAACACACAGCAAAGAGCAGAGTACTTTGCTGTTGTTGCTGAAAGCATGAAAAATACCATCTTAATTTAGAGACTTATTATGGCTTATTATAGCGGGGCATGCCAATAAATGTGCAACAAGGTAGAAGTGCTCTGCTCTGGTATTTACTCTTATTGCAATAATAAAAAAATGACCTTCTGAAAATACAGTTTAAAAAAAAAAATAAGAAAGGGTGCTCTGCTGTTTATTCAACAATAAAAGCCAAAAAGCTATGACATCCACAAAATCCACTCTCTTTAAAGTGGGCAAAAAAACCCTAAAATTAATGAAGTTATTTTTCTGCCTCTGGAAACCTGTTAAATGCCTCTGTGACATGCAGAGTATTCCACACAAATGCTCTCTATCTTGGTTTTCACCATACTTAATATGTCCATTTTATCAAATTTTATTCTTAAAAATAGCAAAGCTCACAGCCAGAGGAACACAGGCACTGCAAAAGCCTGGTGGCCCTCCCTGGCCTTCATTGTCCCCAGATGTCAGAAAAAAAGCTAAAAACCTCTAAGCCATTGCAGTGAGCTCGTTTAGGACGCAGCGCTTGCATACGTGTAGCAGTGGCAGCAGCACACGTGCAGGGCCCACCAGTCAGCTCTGTTGTCTTCTTGTGCCACTCCATCTGGGTAAGCAGAGGTGGGCTGCAGACCTGCTGGAGGCTCACTTAGTTCAAAGAGGATCCTTCAGAAGGACTGAAATCCCTTGCTCCTTGCTGCCCTTGGCTTCCTGGAAGACCAGAAATGGGAGAGATGGAGAAACTTAAGCATTCCATGGGGTTACTGTTGACCGACATCCCTCAGGGCCATCACCAGTACTCTGTTGGCACCAGAGCTCCTCAGTGCCAAGCTGGACTCAGGCTGCTCTTTGCTCTTTCACAGTATTTCCTGTAGCACAGTGGGTAAAACCACTGTGGTACAGGAGTAGACTGTATCACCACCACCCCATCAGGGCTTTCTACTAGTGCCCTGTAAGGTGACATACATTTCGTTTAACAGTAGTTTCTAAGTATTATCCAGTGGTTGTATGAGGGTTCCTTGTGAAATACTAAAGAAATCCTGAATTTAGTTGAAAAACGATCAGTCTTTTCTGTTCATAGATAACTTAGTGGAAAGATTATTCTCAGGAGTTATAAACCCCTCTCCAGCAAGGGAGGAGTGTTTGGGATTTCCAGCATTAATGCCAGTAAGAAATCATTTGGCTGTCACTAGCGTTATGTAAATAGATGGTTCATGTTTATACTCTACAAAATGCATTTACAAGAAAAAGGCTGACTAATTTGAAGGTCAGCTTCTAATTCAAGGTTACTGATCATCAGTTGTTTTTTTTTTCCCCTGTCAAATAAAACCACTAAAGTCTAAATTAAAACCATGTGCTTTAACATACCTTTATAGTTACTGATATAAAGAGGGGGGAAGCAGTTTTGCAATTAAATTTAATGCCACTATCTAAGGAGTGAAGTAAAACATCTTATTAAAACGACATGCATCAAGACTCCCCAATCTAGAAGGTGTGAAGTGCTCAAGTACATGAAAGCCATCCTTCAGTGACCTGTCACTGTTACAGACTAGAGGCTTGATTTCCCAGGAATACAATGAAATAAATAGTGATTTAATCAACAAATCATCCTCTTCACTATGAAAAGCAATTGGCTACAGGAAAAAAAAAAAAGAAAAAAAAAGGATTATCATGATGACATTTCATCCTCTTCTAGATCTTTGAATATCCCAGTCATGGTGAAAGATTAACTCGCTTAGACCCACACTAGATGGTAATATTGAATATGTCTGGAAAATTTCTGAAAAACTATCAGCTGCCAGAATTTGTACCAGCATTTTGTTTTCCTCTGTAGCTATTTATCTGCTTAAAAAGTAACTGGTCTTTAAACTTTCAGTTAAAACTGAAGTGAAAACTAAACCCCACTCTTTTATTAGCTTCTCAGATATAAGTAAGACTTGAAAATCACCCAGCATCTTCTTAAAATATTTTGCCTGGAGAAAGTGGGAGCATTCACCCAAAGGCTTGAGCAGAAGGTCAGTGATCCTACTCATATTCTGCCAGACTAGAAGTAGGTTGCAATATTTCTGTTCAGCCTCCTGAGCACACTCCCCAATGGTCTGAGGACTGAAGTCTGTCCGTCCACATCTCTCAGTCCCCCTGTGTCTACAAAATGTTTGGCCCAGGTCTGTGAATGTGTGTCAGGGAGATAAAAGCCTAAGAAGATGAAGCACTTGTTGAGCAGTGGGACTGTAGTGTGCAGGTAACTAGCTCCCATGCAGAGCCAGCCCTGTCAGGAGCTTCTCAACTCCTCGACCTGAGCTATGGACCTTGCTGGGGTCATGTAGCCTCTCCACCGATCCCAAACAACAATTCTAGTGCTTACAGCTGCAGAAGAAAACCATCAGTTTATGAATGCAGAATTCAGTTATGCAGCTTTGGTCTGCAGAGACAGCCAGCTCAGAGAGTAGATTTCTTTCTGGCAAAATCATTGTGGTAATCTGAAGTAATCTGCTAACTTTTTAGTGTGAAGTAAGAGTTAAACTACGAAATAAATAACAAATGTTTGCACTTCATTGCCCCAGTAAAAACAGCCACTTAATTTGTGTCACGGGGCTTTGCACTCCTTCCACAGCATCAACTTTTTCACCAGCCCAAGAGCTCAAATGTCCCCTTTCTTGCAATGTCCAGCTTTTATAGTGTGTTTATACATCACAGTGGCCAATATGCATAATGCAGACTACTAGTTCTGCAAGCAAGTACAAATAACCGCTAACTGTAGGATGTGTCTACAATTCAGGAAAGGCTGGCATAAAAAAGAGCATCTATTTATTTACTTGCCACAGGAAGGGACAGCCCAGGTGTAGAGCAGCTGTGTACAGAGCTGGGTTTGCCTTAGTGGCTGCCAGCTTCCACCCAGGTCGGGATGTCTCCTCTACCCTCCATGGGACTGGAAGAGCCCAGAATGTGTCTATGGCCCATGGTTAGATGTGGCAAATGAATCATTCAAGTGCTGGGTATTTGTTTTACCTGGAGATGCATCCTGCCCCAAATAGAAATAACAGGCAGGGCTCTGGGTTTGAGGCACTGGTTCAGGCACTGAACTGACACTGTAGCCTGAAAATTGCTGAATCTATCCAGAGGAAACAAAAATGTCACAACTACCATGAGAAGTGCCAAGTATTCACTCTCCCAGAAGGATTTCTTAAATGCTGAACCTCAGGCGTCTCTGCTGAAGTCTCTGTTACTTCCCAAACCCTCTTCTTATTTCAGGCATTACATCCATATGGTACCTTTAAACACAACATATCCTAAATTTCTTTGTAAACTGAACTATCACCAAAAGATGCATTTTAAATACATGCCCAGACTAACACTAGAAGAACTGCAATTTGGATCATCTCATGTGCAAAATTTTAGTTCCTAAAAATGGTGACCACATACTTTTATAATAGGGTTATACTGCCTGTATGTCTAGCACAATACCCAGGGGTGTCCTGATCCAGCAGAGAGTGGGAATAATCAGAGTGATTATAACCTAACATTGAGTCTATGTAACATTAATCAATCACATTGCATCTGTACCTGGATTCTGACCATGTCTACAGTGGTAACACGCCTTCCTCATGGCAAGATATGCAGCCTGAAAAGAGAGAGCTTTAGGCTTTTGGATTAAGTAGAGAAATGGTTTTGAATGGATCAGCCAAGATAGCAATAATTGCCATGAGGCTTAATGTAGCTTGTGCAGAAAATGTTTCTCAATTGCTTATGGTGGATTGTCAGATGTAAGAGCAGACAAATTGAGCAGATTGTGAAAATAATCCTAGCATAGCTTCCAACAGCAGAAGTTAAACTTTTTTTGTTGTTGTTGCTAAGAAATGTGAAATTACAAAAAACAGTAATACCAGTTACTGCAGAACCAACAAAAGCATAAAATATTGTTAGCTGAAATCATTCATTACATATCATCTGATTAAAAGAACTTGCTAAGTAGCATTTTCCAAGATTTGCCCTTAGATAAAATGATGTGTTTGGGCAGAAAAGGTCTTCTGTATTGACACGCACATAGTGAAGCTCTTTGCAAATTGAGAAAACAGTTTTAAAAACTTTGCTGAAAAGAGCATATTTTTCCTGCTGTTCACTAGAGACTCAAATCTTATTAAAACACTTCCAAAGGTTTTTCATTATCTGAAACGGGACTAATCTGTTGTTTGTCTGAGTGGTTTTAATATGGTAATGAAACAATGTTAGGAATTTAAAAAAAAAAAACCTAAACCCCAACCACTAGATTATAACCAAATTATTTGAATGTCAATGCTATCCTTATTTGGAGATGCCAGTATCAACTCTGGGAGATGCTACTTTCTAAAAATTTAATGAAAAAGAGAATGAATGATTGGTGCCAGCTAACTTTTGAAACAATATGTATCACATATATCCATAATAGATGATCATTAAATCTTCATTTAATCATGAGTGTTATGCATAGCTTTCAATCATTTAAGGGGTTTAACCAATGTCAGAATTACCAACCTCTGTCAAAACTCAATTCATTGGAACAAGCATGCCCTCACATGACAGTTTATCTCTAAACTCTAAAGTTGAGAGATCATAAAATGTTTTCCAGCTAATAGAAGTTATTTTTGTCCTATAGTTAAGAGTTGCTCAATTGCAATTTTAAAATTCCTTAAGGATGAGAAAGACGGTGATGAAGAAAAGATGTTTTCAGTGACTGAATATTCCTTATCTTCATCGCATGTTGTGCTAAAAGTTTAACTGCTCTAGTTTTAAAGCTATCTAATCTTTTATGTGCTAAAGCATATGAAATCATGCATTATTAGAAGTATGAATTACAAGAAGAGTTCATTTATTTGGTGTTATATATAACCTTTATCTAAAATGCATTATGTGGTTTAAAAAATAATCATTTAGTAATATTCATTAAGTCTCAAAATTTTCTTTCAGAGAAAAAAATGCTTCAACCTGATTGAGATATTTCATCTGGGGAAAAAGGAGTGAATTTTTTACAAAGTCTATAAACACCAGTGAATGTTTTGACGCTTGACAGTGAATTGGATGTAATCCTGTGTATAAAGGATGTTCTTTACTGGGACACCCATTCAAGTGAGTGTACAGGCCTCAGGAGTCTCACACAGGAAAACAGTCACATGTTCTTTCTTCAGAAATCTGACTTTTTCTGTTTCTTAGAACATGTGGAATGTGTTATGTTCGTTTCACTGTTGCATTTGAGGCATGTATGAATATTTTCTTTGTGTACACATAGTTGGAAAGGTTGCAGAATTCTATTAAAGGCAAACTGCTTATAGTTGAGCTTCCAATTGAAAGTGATTTTAATTGTAGAAGTAAGGAGTCTTATCAATTGATTTTTTCAAGATGTGCTTAAATGTACTAAAACAATGCTTATCAGTTTACCAATAAACTGAAGCTTATCAGAGTGGAATGCTGCAGTTGAGTGCAGTGGAAATTTCCACCTTGAAGAAAATCAGATGATACTTCAAAGGCAAAATAGCATTTCCCTGAAATATCCCTTAAAATAATAATTCCTACCTGAAAATGTGGCCAACCTACCCAAGAATGATGCTTTCATAACCGATGATTTGTTCTACGACAAAAACACAGTGTGAGTCTGCACCCATGCATTTAGTTTAGTCTTAGGACATGGGGGTTTGTTGTTTTTTTTTCAAGTGTCACTAAATCTTTCTCCCTGGCCCTCCACTGCGAGATTAATTATTTTTGTGCAAGGGCCCTTCTTTCAAAGTTCTCCATTATTCCATTTTGACCATACCAGGGAACTTATCCAAGTCAACAAAAAGGCAGCCTTTATCACAGAGAGGCTGTTCATGAAGTGGATGGTTTCATACATTACTGGGGAGAATTGCCTTAACATCGCCTATTCACGCTGATGTGCCAGGTGCATCCACTTACACGGCTCAAAATGCTGCTACCACCACATCCTTTGCTGCCAAGACCATTATGCACTCTGAGTGATGGAGCAAGAGGCAGGACTTAGATCTTCTCTGCTGGGAAGTGGAGGGAGAGAGACGGATCTTTGTGTCTCAAAAAAAAAAAAGAAAAAATCTGCTATAGGGAGCCTTTTAACTCTGCAGCTCTGCGACTGCGAGAGCTTCAGAAGAAGATGGGGAGGAAAAAAGCATGAGTTTAGAGCAAGACTCTGCTCTGCATCACTGCCCCGAGATACTGTAAAGAGGACAAACTGGGATATAAATAGAGAATGACATTTTCCTTGCATTGTCCACAATGAATACATTTGTACATGAACAAAATCGTTGGAACGAGAAAACATGCATGCCTGATGTTGAAGAAAAGCCTGTTTGTGCTTAGTACATTGGAGACATTGTTTGAAAATAGTTCATCCTTTTGTAAATATTGCCTCAGCATTGGTGCCAGGGTCACTGTTACTTTGCTCTATCAGCTGAGTAAGTATCAGTCATGCACATCCCGCTAGGAGACATTTTAATATGGGCACCAGATTTAAAAGGAGAAAATTATCCTCCTAAGGACTGTCCTGATCATCTGTAGTTAATACTCCCTGCTTCCCTCTTCTTCCTCTTTCATCTAAACTCACCCTGTTTCTTTGCAGGGTATTTCATACGTGTCACCACGAAATAAAACTTGCCCCATCCCTCAGGTGCTGCTAGTATGTGTAAAGAAAGCGGATGTCCTTTTTGGACAAAACCTTGGTCAGTGGAAATCTTGACTTTGCTTTTCATCTGTAGTGATACAGCTACAGGTCCAGGCTACACTCCCTCCTCATGCAGAGTGGTTGGTGTAAGCTGACCAGTGCTGAGTTGGAGATCTAGGCTCTTTGGTTTGTTTGTTTGTTTTCTGGAAAGACATTTATATGGCAAAATTTTTAATTTTTTTTTCTCCAGAAGTTTTGTGAATGCAGCAAAACAAACATTTGCACCCCATGCAAAACAATATCTGTGAAATGAATAAAATATATTCTGCAGCCAGTGAAAGCTTCCTTGTATCCCTGAGCAGAAGGCAAATCTGATGAACAAGATACTTTTGTATTTATCCCCATACCCATCTTATTTGGCATGAAATATAGATAAAAAACCAGAGTTCATTAACATACCAAAATAATGGAGCACAACTTGCCTTTAAGTATGCTTGTGCAGATCCGCTGTGATTAGTGAGAAAGAATGGATGCAGAAGAGGCAGAATTTAACCATAAAACCAAAAAAAAGAGAAACCCTTCCTGGATGTACAACATCAAAACTCTTGTGATCCCAACAAATTGTGCTGCCTCCTTTTAGTCAATGGGAAAAAATGAGCTTTCTGGAGCATACCTCCCATGCCCTGCTTCAGATCCCTAGTTCAGACTGAGACGACCCAGTGCTTATTTCTCTCTCACAAATACAAGGGGAGTTCAGAGAAGAAGAGGCATGTGCTGTGGGATGTTTAAAGATAGGTGTGGTGAATCCAAACTTTTTCTGTTAACTGATCTGTATGAACAGCTTTTAGCAGCAGCTATAGCCTTGGATGAATACTTAAATAAAATGAAGAGTGATACAAGGATACCTGTTGGGATTTCCAACAGACTGTAGTTAGTCTGGGAGGTAATTCTTACTGGTAGGCTATTAATTTAAAAAGCATTTAACCAATGTGTTGGGTTTGGCAGTCCAGGAATCACTCAGGTGTGGGGGAGTGCAAAGGATGGCAGTGTTAGACCAGTCCCTGGCTGTGCTTGCTGAGACCTGGTTTCAGAAAAGGTCATTGGAAAAGGAAAGGTTTTAACTGAATTTTCTTTGTGTGACCCCCAGCAGAAAAATCCTGGTTTGTCCTTGGCCTCTTCTTAAATCCTGGCTATCTATACCCAGTGGGGCTGGTTTAACTCAAATACAAAATAGAATTTTATATAATTTGAGTTGAATGATATCATTTTTCATATTTCCTTGTCATCAAAAAAGTGAAGTCAATACACTTACATGTGCATCATATATTAAAATTGCATATATTTTGTCTCATTTTGCATATGCCACACTGCCCTCATTTCCCTACCTGATTAGGAACGGGCTTTTATTTTCTGAAAACCTCCTACTCCAGGAAGGAAATGAATATATTTGTAAACTGAGGATACCATTCCCCGCCAAGATAAACAGCAGTCGAAAACTACAGAAATTGCAGGACCCTCCAGCATTTCACGCTAGCAGGCAAATACATTTATCCCCATGATACAGACAAATAAATCAGGGGAAAGTGAACTACTGACTTGCCCAAAAAGTATTCGATGGAAGAGCTGAAAATTATACCTTTAAAAACTGCTATGATGTTCAGGCAATTTTGAAAACGTTTTTCTGCCCTAAAGAAAGTATAGTTCAAGTTCAAACAAAATGTGGTAGAAGCTATTGTACCAGGCTTCTGCAGCATCTGAGGATAATGATGCCACACATCCTGAAGATTACTATACTCTGCCACTCTCCGCTTTTAACTCTAGGGCCATGCCCCAAGGTTAAAAAGTGGCACCCTTCAAATCGGGCCTCCAGATTCTGCAGCTGGCAGTGGGGGATTCATTAAGCTTTCTGACAGAACAGGGACATCGCAACTATTTTTCTTTCGGCTTGAACTGCGCCCAGTTTGAAGTTATGTCGCACTCACCCACCTTCACCTGAGCAAAAAGGCCAGGAGCTCAATCTTAATACATACCTTAATGCAGTCAATTTCTGTGTCTTCTAACTCAGGTCAAGAGCTATCTGGAGTTTGCGAAATATTGGATAATTGTCTGCAAAACTGTTGCACCTATTTTTTTTTTCCAGAGGCGATGCCATAACCCCCCCGAACTAATATACATTTATGCTTTCATATATGTAAGAGTCAGCTAACAATGGTAGCAAGTATAGAATTTAAAAAAAAAAAAAAAAAAAAAGGCAGACCACTAAAATCCATAATTCAGTCTTTTTTATTATTATTATTACTCAAACCCTTTGTGGTTACACTGCACAAGAAGATAAATGGATTTATTATTTTTTTCCTAGATTCCTTATGTAGTTTTATCATAGAATCATAGAATGGTATGGGCTGGAAGGGACCTCTAAAGAACATCTAGTCCGATCCCCCTACAGTAAGCAGGGACATCCTCAGCTAGGTCAGGTTACTCAGAGCCTCCTCGAGCCTCACCTTGAATATCTCCAGGGATGGGGCCTCAACTACCTCCCTGGGCAACCCGTTCCAATGTTCCACCACCCTCATGGTAAAGAACTTGTTTCTAACATCCAATCTAAATCTACTCTTCTCTAGTTTAAAACCATT
>WTSP01018826.1:0-11456 GCA_025331215.1 Actenoides lindsayi | reverse complement strand
CTGTCCCTCTTGAACTGGGGAGACCAGAACTGGACACAATACTCCAGATGTGGTCTCACTAGGGCAGAGTAGAGGGGGAGGGGAGAACCTCCATCGACCTGCTGGACACACTCTTTTTTATGCACCCCAGGATACCACCAGCCTTCTTGGCCACAAGGGCACATTGCTGTCCCATGGATAACATTGTCCACCAGGACGCCAAGGTCCTTCTCCATGGGGCTGCTTTCCATCAGGTCAACCCCTGACCTGTACTGGTGCAGGGGGTTATTCCTCCCCAGGTATAGGATTCCATATTTGCCCTTGTTGAACTTCATCAGGTTTGCCTTTGCCCATCTCTCCAGTCTGTCCAGATCTCGCTGGATGGCAGCACAGCCTTCCTGTGTAACAGCCACTCCTCCCAGTTTAATATCATCAGCAAACTTGCTGAGGGTACACTCTATCCCTTCATCCAGGTCATTGATGAAGATGTTGAGTAAGACTGGAGCCCGTACTGACCCCTGCAGAACACCACTAGTTACAGGTCACCAACTGGACTCTGAGACACTGATGATGACCCTCTGAGCTCTATTGTTTAGCCAGTTCTGAACCCATCACACTGTTACCTCTTCTAACTCAACAATCCCTGAGCTTACTCACAAGGATGTTATGGGAGAGTGTCAAAAGCCTTGCTAAAGTCAAGGCAGACAATATCCACTGCTCTTCCTGCATCTACTCATTCAGTCACACAATCATAGAAGGCTATAAGATTAGTCAGACATGACTTCCCTTTAGTAAATGCATGCTGGCTACTCTTGATTACCTTCTTTTCTTCCATGTGCTTTGAAATGATCTCTAGAATGAGCTGCTCCACCACTTTTCCAGGGACGGAGGTGAGGCTGACTGGTCTGTACTTTGCCCTTTTTGAGTGACACTGTCTTTCCTCCAGTCCTGAGGCACCTCTCCCACTCTCCATGACCTTTCAAAAATGATGGAGAGTGGTAGGGCAACAACATCAGCCAGCTCCCTCAGCACTCATGAGTGCAGCTCATCAGGGCCCATAGATTTGTGTGTGTTCAGCTTACTCAAGTGATTTCTAACCCAATCCTCATCAACCAGTAGAGAGACTTCCTCCTTCCAGGCTTCCACTCTTACTTCCAGGGTTAGGAATTCCTGAGGGTTCATCATAGCAGTGAAGACTGAAGCAAAGAAGGCATTCAGTAACTCCACCTTCTCTGCATCCTCTGTCACCAGGGCTCCCACCTCATTCAGCAGTGGGCCCACATTTTCCCTACTCTTCCTTTTACCATTGATGTATTTCAAGAAGCCCTTCTTGTTCTCCTGTACCTCCTTTGCCAGATGGCCTTGGACTTCCTTTTTGTATCTCTAGATGAATATTTTGACACAGTTAACAGTGTTTTTACATATATAATGTGACAGATATCCATTTGGGTATAACTTCAGGTTTTTAAAGGATGCCTTTTAACCTCTAGCAGTCCTAGCCAGGTTATTTAGCTATGTTCACCTTCTTTTTAACAAAGGATTTTAGAAATACTCAGAGTTTGAAAGGGCCAAAAACTGGGACTGCCCACCAAGAACTTGGTTGCAAGGAAATTTAGGGTAAAATTGGATAAATAGAAAATAAGAAAAACACTACAAAGCCTTCTTAAGAATACATCATGGCACACTAGCCAGACATTTAAAAAAAACACCAAACCCTACTTTTCTACGTCAAGGAAATGAGTTCACCTAATCTGACTGGATTTCAGCAAAACATTTGCTAGTATGCTACTTAAAAAAAACCCAAACCTAAGGAAGACGGTAATTACTAAATTCACTGTTAATATGGGTAAAACCTTGTGAAGAAGTTTCAAAGGGGAAGTCTCAGGCTAGAGGAAAGTGGATAGTGGACTTCTTTGAAGAACAATCCGAGATAGATCTTACTAATTATTTTCACTGACTATCTTAACCTAGGAATGATCAACTGATGACACAAAGCTGGGGTACTGTTTGCACAGAGTGGGGTTGGAATTTCCTATAACAAAATGCACAAAAGTCATTTTACATGATGAGCTTGGCTCAGTATCCTGGAACTCGGCATACACCAAGCCTAGCAAAAGTTCTTCAGCATGGTATTTTCCCTATAAAGATAAACCACCATGATCAAGTTTCTTAGTTGTCCCGCAAGCACAGAAGTAAAATATATAAAATAAAATTGTTATATTGAAAAGTCACAATACAAATTTCATGCATCAAGTTCCAACAGAAAACAAAGGAAAAAAAAATATTAGACTTTTGCTTGTTTAATTAGAGACAGTCATAATGTTACTAACTTCCAGAAACACAACCACAGAAATCCTCCAGATTTTTCTATTAAAAAAAAAAAAATCTTATTTTTACATGCTATTCAAGAGTGGCACACAACTTATGTACATCGCACTCTCCCTTCAATCTCACAGGCATAACCTATAAACTGCAGATTAACCTACAGAATCAATAGAAACAATAGAATGTGACACTAAGTCCATCTCCTCTGTTGATCCTGGAAAAATATTTCAGAATTTTGTCTCTTGCTCCCAGAGCTGTCAAAAGAAGCCAGTGCAGGACACCGAGTCAGAAGTACTGTACAACTTTCTGAAGGCTCACCTGAAATAACACACCATGTGTGCCTGAGGTAACGTAATACTAGAGACAACTCTGTTTCATAAGCCAAGTCAGCTCACCTGTAAAGCCCTGCGCCGTATCATGTGCGTGTGCCAACTCACGTCCATAGTAGTGCAAAGCGTAGAGATTCCTGAACAAATCTGGACATGCCAGAAAATTCATGGGAAGCCCATGGCTTGGATGAAACTGATGACACCCTCCTTATAAAAAAGCCTTTTGACACCGTTGTCATGCAATACCAGTATAATAGTGAAGGTCATAACAAGAACTTTTGCTATCAGCATTCATAAAAAAATAGGGTAAATTGAGTGTTTCCATCAGTTCTCAAAGTCTATGAGTTGTTAATAGCAGCTAGCTCTGAATAGAAAAATATAATTTAAAAAAATAATGAAATATTAGTTGCTGTATATCTAAGAGGAATAGAAAGGCATTAATGCCACCATGAGAGGCCCTCATGACATCTTATCTGGAATACTGTGTCTGCTTCTAACTCTTCAAGAGATTTACTCAAAGTGGAAAAAGTGCAAAGGAGCATCAGAAGAATGGTCAGGGAAAAACATCCTCCTCTACCACAGGTATGGCACAGCTGTTTTGGCTGAACTGAGGCTGAGCAGGTTTTGGCAGTGATCTATGAAAGCTCAAGGGATGACAGATTGGAAGGGACTTTATACCAGGAGAGAAATGCTCTTTAAACTGATGTCAAAGACAGTGCAGAACACAAGAGGATCAGCTGGTCATGATACACATTATCTGAAATCTTTAACCACTCAGAGGAATGAAAAACAAGGAGTGACCTCATGACAAGGGTAGCTTCAAGATGGAGTCTGGTATCTCTGCGACTAAATTGAACAGTGCAAGATGGCTGCCTGTGATAGCCGGGGATCAGGCCCGATATCTGAGGAGGTATTCTCCAGTCTTGACCATATCGAGGTCAGAGCTGACTATGAAAGCTCCCATTTTCAAAACACATCAAATTTAGGCATTTGTCACCAGCCAGTTTACCACCACCTGCTATCTTGTATTCAATAGTGTTACACAAGAGTGTAAATTAACGTGGAGTGCAATCCTCCTAATTATTACAGTTGGGGTACAAATGGGGCCATGCATATGCAAGTATCTCATTAGTCACGTCGTGGTTGCATGCATGTGGAAATACCATGTTTGACTATGAAATCATACTGCCTGCTTGGGCTTATACAATGATGCGCGTTGCTGCGACTCTTGCACAAGGCTTTCTGCTTTAATAATACTGCACCGTTCTCCTCCATTCTAAGCCCTTAATCTTGCATCACAGTAGAACACTGTGGTGGCAACACATAATTGTATATTTTTCCAGTTTTCCATTTTGTAAAATGCTAGCTCCTGACATGTACAGTGGCCTACCTTGACCAAATATTAGATACATCTTAACTGAAGAGTCCCAGTGTAGCTGTACTAGTAAAAAGAATTATGACTTTACCTACTCATGAATTTCAGTTTTCAGTCTTCTTTTCTCAGAAGAGCGCTATCCGCCTTAGTACGTCACGTGTGTAGTTTCACAAGTTCTGTTTGTTTTAGACTGAGATGACTTGGCCTTATGAGCTCCTTCTATCCCCTCCAGTTTTGGTGGGGTCCCAAGTGCCTCCTTAGTGGCATTGTGAAAGGAAATCCCCATAAACCGCATAAAGCCCTAAAAAAGCTGAGGGCAAAACCGAGCGGATCTCTGCTCTCGCAGGCAGCGTCTTCCCAGTGTCAATGGCAGCTCTGCAAAGAGAGCCAGAACCGCAGCCCACGGGTTTTGCTCACCCTCCATGTCTGAAAGGACACCCTCACCAGAAGCACCTTTTCTGTATTTGCTCGATATTTTGAGGAGCTTATTGCTGGGATTTCCAGAGCAGAGCGTTGTCACTGTGGTGCTTCTGTAATTTACAGAAAATGGGCGACGAAACAGAAATGTAGTTTGGAAGAACTGTGTACGGTATGGGGTTGTGTTCTCTAAGGGTGGTGAGATACTTGCCTTTCTACTCAGTTTGTAGGGGCACCTACTTGTTTCTGAATTATCACTACTTCGTTTAGATGAGTATCAGCAATGGACAGATTAAAAATTGTTTGTGTGGTTTTAGAAACGCATGGATCTTTTCTCCAGAATATGATCATTCCTTTTGCTTATATATAGCAACTTTAGGGTTAATTTTACCTCCTTCCCCCCCTCCCAACAGACAGACATGTATATACTTACGTACATGCATATATGCATACCCCCATCAAAATTATTTCAGCAGAAGTATGAATACCATGAACCAAAAGTTTGGCATCCCTGTTACAGTGAAAGCTGACTGCCACCTATGGGTAAGAGTTCATCTTAACATATTTCAATAAAAATTTCATATTATTCTTTGTAATTAATTCAATTTGTAATTATCTAGCAGGACAGAGTTTTGATTCATTTGCTATATATTTTGTCACTAGCAATCACTGCTCATCCTCTGAAGACCAGGTATTAACACCAGTTCCCTTACAAAGGGCCGTCAGCCTTACGATGAGTAAAAAAAATGGGGTATGACGTTCTTATTTTTACTATTCTGAATAAGGAATACACAGAAGTACCCTATTTTCCCATGCAAAGAAAAAAAAAAAGACTCAGTGCCACACAGCTAGGTACAACATATTAGATAACGCTGTATTTAACGTTTACTATAATTTTAAAGTTCAGCCATCTCAAGGTTTTAACATTTTGCTTACTGCTTTCTTTTACAAAATACATACAAACAGCTTAGCTATGCAGTCTCATGAAAATGTGTATATAATAACTATGTCATAGTAATTTTCTATTCAAAAATTTTCCTTTTTCAGAGTACAATGAAAGCTAAGTGGGTGAAGGGAAGCAGTAGAAAAATGTATGGCTTGATTACATAAGCCCCGATTTTTCCGATAATCAGTCAATGTAGCATTTACTTAGAAAACTCAAAAGGAAGTACAGACTGAAAAGCCAAACACTGTATCAAAATTTATTTCATTTTTTTTTCCGATTCGGCTTTCAGGTACTTAAAAGCAAACAAGCTGACAATTCTGTGTATCTGACTACCAAAGAGAAAAACGCCAGATTACAGCTGTTATGCCATAGTAGGCTGCATTAAAATGCACATCACTACCTATTTCTCAGAAATACCATAGGTAAAAATAGCAGGAAGTCTGGCAAATTAATGCATATATTTCAGTTTGGGAAAAATCCATTTTGCTACAGTAAACAGAAGCTAATTGTAGCAGTTATATTTCTCCTTTTTGGGGCAGGGGCATAGTATTTCTGAAAGGAGATAGACAGAGAGGAATTTACAAGAGGGCAAATTATATAAAAAGAGATAGCACCTAATACAAACTAAGAAAGAGTCTGATATTATTTTTTTTTAATCCCCCTTTTAATCTTAGTCCTGGGCCTTCTCATTCATATTCTACTTTATTTAGTATGATAATCAGCCTATCTAAAAAAACCTGAAATAAGTATTACATTAGCACTCACCTCATGCATTTTTGCTAAGTTTTATTACTAAAATTATAAACTCAGGAAATAACTGTAAAAGCAGTCAGTAAATGCCCCTTAAATATCAGAGGTTATCACATCAACATTTCATGCTTGCTCTCCGACAGCATCAGCACCCTTTATAATCTACATAATTCAGACATTTATGGTAATGTTTATGCTTCGCAGACAAAAGCATCTTGTAGGTGAAGTAACTCTGCTCCACAGTAATATATTTGTGGTGCATTTTCCCTCTTAATTTTGAGCTGACATATTTTAGACATTGCAAAAATAGTATTCTCCAGTTCACTTCCTTGAGTCCACTTTGGCTACCGAATCAAGCTGTCAACTGTCCAGTAACGTTTCCTTGTATTTTCAAACCACAGTTTAAACTTAACCTGCTTAGTCTCCTTAGATGGGAACTTCATATCAGACAGAAATTACTCCTTATCATGTTTGATGAATCCAGCTTAAAACAAAACACCAGAACTGCATGAACATCTGTGACAAATGAGTTGTCTCAGCCATTCTGCTCTTCCTTATTTAATCTCCCACTGGAGTACAATTTAGTAGGTATACTATTTTATAGTGCAGACCTCCTCCCACCAACGTACTGCTTGCAAAAGGAATAAAAAAAAAAATAAATTTCCATGTGTCATACCAAAACCTGAACAGAACACAGCTGAACCTTTTAAAATAATTACTAGTAGGAAAAGGGAGATAAAGAATAAGCTAGTACCTCAAATTTACAAGAGCAACAAAAAGGAAAAAAAAATTGCAGAAATGCAACAGACGATTGTTTAACTATTAGATCTATTCATAGAATATTAAACAAAACCCATCTTTCTTGGTGACACATCACTGAATTGGTACTTTCATACTTCTACAAGCATAAACAGGGAGCAAAATTTTTCTTTATATAGTCGGTATTACGAACTTTGAGGTATTCCCATTTCACTATCTTTAAAACCGAGGCCTTGTTAAAGGACGGGGTACTTGGAAAGGTCTCCATGATGCTGGAAAACCCGGACAGGTTTCTCCTGATTTTTTTCCACCACTGATCTCTGTGTTTGTTAGAGGAAAAATAAACCAAACCCCAAATCATGCATTGCACCTAATTCTCCGAAGTGGTGGTTGTTAATTTTATGCCTTTATGAAAAGACAAGGAGAATTGTTCTTCCCAAGTAAAGAAATACAGAACATCATAACATCATAGTTCTAAAAAATGATTCTTTCTCTTCTATGTAGATGTCTCATCAATTTCACTTGAGTGCTGCTTATACTGTATAACATAGGTTATACTTTAAATAATAGTACTTAATGCCCATAAGGATTTTTTGTTATCTAATAGCTTTGCTAGATTGGTCAAGGATTTTTTACCGTGCTACGTATTTTTTCAGTACTTAGTTATATGCCTGTATTTTCCAACAAACATTCAAAATATGACTGCATTCTGTTCTATTCCACTGTGTTTTAACATTAGAGAAAGTACATTCAGATACTCATAATATAATATACTTATAGACACAACTAAACAACAACAATAACAAAACAGATTGCCTTGTGATATAATGAAATGAATGGGACTTTCTTCTAATAGGGGAAAAACTGTTTGTTCACAGTAATTTGTTCAGAGCTGAGAAAGGGAGCAACGCACCTGGAACTGACTCATTGTAAATTCCAGCAATGCGAGGAGCTTTGCAAAAAGTCTGCAGTTACCTTGGTTTTTTTTTTAGGTAACCATGCAGAGCTGACAGCTATTAACAGTAGCAAGGACTTGCATAACGCGGACTTGAAGGAAGTCTTAGTACTATCCAAGCTGGAGTGATTTAAAGAAAATGAAGGCACGTATTTCTTTATGATGCATTATGTAACAACACAGAGTGCAGTCTGAGGCATTCAAAAAAATACAGGACCTACATTTGATCTTGTATTTCCTATTTATCACACAAATACGTCATAGTGCTTATAGTTTAAGGCTTATGAAACACCTAACTCAGGAATGTCAGCTGGTAAAAATGAGCTTGAAATGTTTTAGATGATATATTTTATATTTTGTACAGCTTTAGGAAAATATAACAGGCCCTACAATTCATTTTCTTCAAACTTCTGCAATGCATGCAATCTCAGATAATATTGTCAAAATCAGTGATAGCTGGACCTTCTGGTTCACATTAGTGTGAAGAGAAAACTGCTGTTGAGCTGACACATTGATAGATTACAAGTTCTGCTGAAGAATAGCTAAAAATGGTGATTCAATCTTGTCGCAACTGTATACGAAGAATAACAGAAGTGGGGATGTTACTCATAATATCATGTCTTTCATTGAAACCCTAAAGGGTTCTGGTGCATCAAACACATTCTCTTCCTGAGAGCTTCTGGCTCTAAAAAATAACAGTGTAAGTAAATGAAACTAAATTGGCCTATATAAAAACCAAAAAAAAAATAAATAGGATGAGCTTGTGCCCTAAATGTATTTAAACATGAAAATAAAGACCAGATTCTAAAGAAGATTGACTTTTAATGGTTTTTTTTCTCCCTTTTTTTTTTTTTTTTACAATAGAGATGCTGGTCCTGTAATGATGGAATGGAGAACTAGGAGGATTACGAAACACAAGTAACATGAAGGGCAAATCTGATTGAAAGAGAGGGAGAATATTATTCCAATTATTTAAAACTTTGCTGGTTTAGTTCCTTAACCAACTTAAATTAATAAAACTCCCCTGAAATCGATAAGGTGATACAGATTCACCCAAGAGGTATCTAGCATGTAAGACCATCATCTCCTGTTAGGACAGTTAGGATACATAAACACATGTGGAGAGACCCCTTTTCTAAATAGCTCCTTCATCGTTAGATACACAAAAGAGAACTTTTTAAAAGAGGCACCTTAAGTACTCCTGCTATTCTACCCCTGGTCCCCCATTCATCTGAACCTTGCATGGTCATTTACACTGAAGTGAAGTCAGGTTTAAACACTGACTTCAGCCTTTCAGTGCTTCATACTTCCCTGTCCTGCTGCAAATCACCACGGAAGGCTCAAGATGGAGGGAATGGGGCTTTGGTGGCTTGTCCCTTCCTCCCACAGACATAACAGAAAGCTCCTGGCGCTTACTTCTGATTCATCCAAGGAGTTCTGCAACAACAGAAGGGGAAACATGGCTTCACAGTCCTCACCCTTCACGGAGAGGAATAAGAGGTAAGGAGAAGGGAGGAAGCAAACACAGGGAGGGAGGATATTTTATTAAAGGCTCCCCTTTCGCAAAGGGAAAGAAACGTTGACACAAACTTCATCACACCACAAAGACATACACAGGTAGGCACCTCCGATTTTGGGGGTTTGGGTTTTGTTTCAGAGAAGGGTAAAGTATTTTTTTGCTTTTTACTTTTACCGGGGCCTCTATAGCAAGTATTGGCAGCTTCTCCTTTTGAATTAATGATTCATATTGCATAGCACTTTTTTTATCTTACAAAAAAAATAAATCCCCCCAGCAAAACTGTGACTTAAGTTTTGCCCTTAAATTTGAGGATGAACCGAAAAGAGGGGAAGCAAAGCAGCAAGGCAGAAAGTTCATCACCCTGCTCTAAAATGTAGGCAGAGACAGAAACTGAGACTAAATCCAAGAAATGTCTTAACCCTGTGCTGCGTTGTGCCTACAGTTCTTACACACACATTTGCCTTTCGAGTATGCACACCGACATCTTCGGTATATTCGAGCAACATCTTAGCATTGTGGATCAGGGAAAGACACGAGTCAGAAATATTTGGAGTGTGAAGCAGTAAACAGTACCCATGTAGAAATGTTTTAAGCCAAGCTATCAGGGCTTGACAGCAAAGTAGAGGTATATCTATTCTCCTTTCAAGCTCGTAAGCTTGGTAACAAGTGAAATGAGTTCAATTCCCTGAGTTGGGAACGTGACTGATTTTTTTGTGGGTTCCACAATGCTGCGCAGCTCTTAAAATACAAGAGCTCTCGCAGATGACAAGTCTGCATTTAGGACAGGCCCGGCAGCGAGAGGCTGCGGCACGGCCGGGAGAGAGGCAGGTAATTCTGGCGGGGCAGCGGCTGGCGATGAGCGGCCCAGCAGGTACCCAGCCCGCCTTACGTAAGGGTTTCATTGTCGTTACGCTACATCTCGCCGCCGCACTAGGCAAAGGAGAAGAGGAATTACAGCTCCCCGCGCAGCGCCAGTCCCGCTGTGCCAGGCCCGATATCCACATATTTATTTATTTCTTATTATCTTTTTTTTTTTTTTTTTTTTCCTCTCCAAACAGCACATCTACACAGTGGCGTTTACCTATTTGCTCGAGCCGTGGCTGCCATGCAACCTATCTGGGCGGCCGGCCGCAGAGCCTACGTTCACCGGAGCGTTGCCGAAGAGGAAACCCCCCGTCCCTCTTCGGCGCCGGGCGAGGGGCGCGCTGGGGGCCGGCTCCTGGCGAGCAGCTCTCCGGCGGTGGCAGCGGCGGCGGCGGGGCGGCTCCGCTCTGCGGCCAGCGGCGGCCAGCGTCCATTGCAGCTCGGCGGTGCAATACATCCAAGGGGCTCCGGAAGCCTGCGAGGGTACCCAGCCCCTCTCTGTCTCCTTCCCCCCCTTTCCTCTAACACCACTGCCAGGTGCGTTTTATTTTTCATCCCGTCCTCTTCCCACACGTCCACCGTCCGTGGCCGCCAAGCCCCAGCAGCCTGGCTAGTCCCCCGCTGACAGATCCCTCTCTCTTTCTCAGCTCTCCCCAAGGAAGCAGCGCGGCGGAGCTGCTCTCCGCCCGGCGCTCGTCCCGCATTTCACCGCCCCAAGGACGCCGCCGCCGCAGCCCTTTAAAACAAAGGCGAAAACTGCCACTTTCCACACTCCCTCCTCTCCCCGCGCCGGCACCGCGGCTGGCCACGGGAGCTCGCCTAGCAGGGACCAAAAAAAACAAGGGCGGGAGAGGTGGGGGGGGGGGCGGTAAGGAAAGAAAACCCACCCAGCCAGCCAGCCCCACGGCCGATCCCCGTCCCCGGACGGCGGCGTGGCGGGCGCAGCACAGCCCAGCGCACCTGACAGCCCGCCGCGCCGCGCTGTATTTCCCTCCCTTAGCGACAGAGGAGGCGCGCGGCGGCGGCGGCTCGGCCATTGGCGGAAGGGAGCGGCGCGGCGCGGCCATAGGCTGACGCCTCCGCCAATGGGGAGCGCTGTATCCAGGAGGCAGGGGGCTGTGGAGCTATTTAAATCCAGCTCGGTGATGTCAGCGCGGGCGGCGGTTGGCGGGGGTGGTGCGCGGGGGGGGGGGGGGCAGGGGGGCGGTTGGAGGGGCGGCGGGCGCGGCGCCCGCGCC
>WTSP01018823.1:0-18846 GCA_025331215.1 Actenoides lindsayi | reverse complement strand
TGTCTGGAGAGATTCCCAGCCTGGCTGGACACTGCGCTGCTGGGCCCCCTGCTCTGGGTGACCCTGCTGGATGGAGCTGGGGGGGGGACACCAGATCAGCTCCAGAGGTCTCTTCCCACCCCCTGATATTCTGTGGGGCTGACTAACAGTGCAATTTGCTGGTGAACTTGGTCTTAAAGCACATCACTCTTTGCAGTGTTTATAGTATATTCTACCTCTTACATAAACAACACACATACTACTTAAGAAATGAGTTGGGAGGTGTATTTATTTTTAATGAACTTGCTAAGAAAGAGCAGGAAACCTGGGATAAAATTCTTACAAGAATGAATAGCAAAATAAAGGTGAAAGAGGAATTTCCAGTGTGTAAGGCCTAGAGGGGAACTGTTTAGAAAGCTACATTAAAAATGGTTCTACAGCTCTCTGTATTTTGTAGAATAGCTTTATTTTAAGCAGATCTGAACTAAATAGCTGCCTTGGTGAGACAATTGCATTGTCTTGGGGTTTTTTTTAGGTCCCTCACATCTATTTAAAAGACCCGAGGCATAAAATGACCTTGCTTTGCATTAGACAGTACCTCAGCTCTGTTTGCCTGTTGCAGTTTCTAAGCAATGAATAAATGGATAAGAACATTTTAATTTGATACGTGTCCTAGAGTAAGGACTATCAAGTGTTCTCCATAACATAGAACTTTCAAGGCCGTATGAGGGAAATACTCACTGTGAAGAATTTCAGAGTGTTCCTCTAGTAGCTCGAGGTATCTCAAGGTGAAATTCTGTATATATATGAGAGATCAACACAAATCACCCTCTCGGGAGGAGATGTGCTATATAAAATATCTGACACGATGCATCTGGGAAGTAATTCAGTTATTAAAAGCTGAAGTGAAATTAGGGGGGGAATAGCCTGTGGAAAGTGATTGTTTTTAACAGGACTTATCTCCAAACTCCTCTGAGGGAATGCAGAAAACCATTCTGTAAGCAAACCCATCTATTAGAAGAAATTCTGAGTGACTTTTAAGGGTCTTGGAAACAGAAAGCCTGGTTCTAAAAGTCAGTGCTTGGCTTTTCTGTAGGGTGAGCTGCGGGGGGGGTTGTGCAAGGTGCTGTGACAGGTTTCCTCAGGAGGCCCCTCGCAGTCGCCAGGGTTTCTGTGATGCCATCCAGGCTTTGGGAAGGGTCAGCAGACCTGTGTCAGTGTGATTGTGTTAGTAAAGCAGACCCTCCTGAGTGCGTTGGACTTGGCTCAGAGGCACAGATGATGTTCTCGCTGAAGCTGCTCTCAGCTCTGTGCTTGGATTCTTCCAGAATCCTGTAAAATTAGAGCTCGTATATCCCAAAGCAGTGCCAAACGTGTTTGTCTTTGAATAGGATTTGCTTAAAATGGAAGGGTCCTAGAAAGCTAGTAAAAAACGAGCTGGGGAGGTAAGATAGTGTCATTGTCCCCAAGGATGAAGGGCCTTGGGTCAAGTGAAGCAGCTGTAACTGACCTGATGAAGCCAGAGCTGCTTTTCAGGGCTGCCGGGGGATGTCCTCCAAGGATGTGACAGCAGGGGGAGGGGGAAGCAGTGCCTGCAGGTGTCGCAGAACTTCAAAGCTCTCCTGAAGTTGCTTCCTTAGACCTCAGATGACCTTCACCGATGACAGTTCCACTGACAAAGCTATGGCTAGCTCTTCAAATTCCAGTCACCTAATAGTGTAATTTGTATTTAAGGAGCTAACCCGGGTTCCTCTGGGGAGCTGCTTGGGGAAGTGAGACTGGCTGGGAGTTCTTCCTTCACTCTCTCCCCAGCTGAACTCAGCTCTGCGTGGGGTCCCTGGGTGGCTCCCAGGGGCTCAGTCAGGAGCCAGGGTGAACTTGGGGAAGGGTTGGGAAGGGGAGGAGGGGAGCCAAGGAGAACCATCCAGTGTGTTCCACTGCAGCTCCTTTGAGAAACTCCCCTGCTCATAAAGCAAAGCAGGGGGCAAGCAGGTTTAAGAGGAATTTATGCACTTAAGGGTTTTTTTTTCATTCCCAGCATAGAATATGGAAGCTCATGGGTTTGATTACTGTGCTGTTGAAGGGGCTCCTACCTGGAGCTTAAAGGGGTCCATCACCTGGTTTAGTGGTGAGGGGGGGCTGGTGGCTTCTCAGTTTAGTGAGGAAGTAGCTGCTTTTGTCCAGGACAAAGGCAGCAAATTCATGATGATGTCTTAATTCCTTTCCAGAGGTCACAGTAAATTAATAAATTATTAATACACAATAATTAAAAATTAATAATAACTTAATTAAGCCTCCTGCCTGGGGCTCGTTGGGTTTTTAGCTGTGTGCTCTGCAGCTTCTCTTCCCTCAGTATGGGCCTTAGTGTCTGCACAGCAGAGAACTTCCTCACCCTTTGTGAACTAACCCTCTGAATAGTTGTTTCAAGGAATTGCAGGTCCATCCAGAAACGTTAATTCTGTTGCAGCTTATGCTTCTTGGTGGGCTCAGTTTCATTTGTGAAGTTAGTGATAAAGTGGAAGAATATACAAACCCACTGCCATTATAGCACTTTATTCTGCAGGTCTGGGTTTGACAGTTTGTTGGGAAGACCAGTTTTACCCCTCAGGCTGAGCTGGGATTTGTTTCTTGTGGCAGGGCTATGGCATAAGCTGCTGTAAAGCAGATTCTTGACCTGCTGCATCAGGAGCAGCATATTCCTGCTGTTAGTACAGTGTGTGAGTAGTAGAGATCTGCTTGACTAACATCATTTTTTTTCCCCCAGTAAGTTTACCTCACTGATATGAGGAACTTGGATTGGAGGGCTGGATTTCATTCTCTTAGGGCTTCTACAGTTTTAGAGATGTAAATCAAGAGGCTTAGTAGGACTAGGAATTTCTCCAAAAAGTTTTTCTTGTTGTTTTTAAATTCTGTCTTTTCAGGAATGTGAGCTATCACAGAGTAGGCTGGAGTAAAGCGTGCTTTTCTTTCTGTAATCTACATTATTTCACTGAGTACACATCAAACTCAGAAACACCAGGCTTTCTCTGCAGGTTTTTTGTCCTGCTTGTGAAGGGTTTGCTTTAAAACTGGCCAGCTTAGTTAGAGATTCCTACAGACCTGTAGGAATGGTTTCCTTAATACCTGATTTACCTCGTGTGTTTTTTGTGAGCAGTTCAGTGTTTCCAGGCTTAGTGAACAACTTGTCTTTGATTGGCTTAGATAGATGGGTGATTACCGAGATAAAGGGTGTCTACTACTATACTGTTCTATTACTTAGGTGTGAAACTTGAAGTAGGAAGAATTGAGTTTGGGTTTAGTGCTGCTGTGCAGTGAGGAGCATTGCTGCTTGACCCGACCTGACCTGACCTGACTGTGCCTGTTGCTTTCCAGAATTCACAGAACATTCCGTGCATGTATTGCAGTGTGTCACCAGCTTCCTCTATGGAGCAAATACTGGTTAAAATATCTCTAGTCTCATTAATATTATCAACACTTCTTAATGAAAAGGTCTGCAGTGCAGTTCTACTGATCACTCGCTAACCTCTCTTCTTGTTGTAGATCATGTATAGCCTTTGGACCCAAGAATCGCTCGATTGGCGCTGCGGCTAAAAGCCAGGTGAGCATGGAGTTTAGGTGAAAGCAGCTTCAGCAGTCAGAAATTAAATGAGCAGGACGTATTTTTTTATCAGTGAAGGTTACAGACATCTCCGAGCTGGTGTCCCAGTGTCTCCATAACTGCAGTGAACAGCTGAGCTCAATTCAGCTGTTCCCGTGTAATGCTGCTCTGTCATCTGCTGCAGGAACTGAAGGGCTGGTCCTTGCACACAATGAAATGTACCCCCAAAAATACATTAAACAAAAAATCTTTGCCTCTTAAGAATGTCTGATAAACAGTAATTTCTTATTTTAGGTTGCAAATGTAAGTTGTGAAGCGAGGCAGTAGTGCTTCACCCTGCCTTGGCTTGTTCCAGTTCATGTGCATTGAGATAGCCACATAATGAAAAGCTGCCTTCTGTAGAATTCCATTAAGTGCATAGCTTTAGCAGAAAGGAGACATACTTGAATATAAATATATATAGCTTACTGGACTCTTTGAGGTTGAATTGCAACCTAAACATCTGTTGGGCATTCTGGCTCATAGCCTGAGTCTCTGTTGGTGTAGGTAGGTAAGTATGATTTAAGGACTGGGAAGAAGTTAAGGTGATTTGTCCTGCTCGTGACATTTGGGTCCTGCTGTATCCTATCTTATGTTGCTGTGAAACACCTGTAAAATATGATCTTTTTTTGAAGTCCTCTACAGGAAGTGACTATTCAAACACTTGGGTTTTCTTAGCCTTAAAAAAAAACCTAGAGATGTGTGAAGATTCATTATCTAGAATACAAAAATGACTGGACACAACCATGTTGTTCAAGAACAGAAGAACTGTGCTAGAACTAAATACAGATGTTTTTTCTGGAATTGAGTATCTGCTTAGCTTAAAGAAATTCATTGATACAGAGATCCAGTAGAGATGAGGTATGTCCTGCAGAATACTAAACTTACAGGCAATCAAGCCCAGGTTAAGTAGAAAATAGACACTTGACTGAAACCAAATCACAGGTAAATGTTCCTATGGTCTGGTGCTTGTCTGCTTTGTCAGTTACTGGGTATTTTTCAGTATGTGTCTTGCTCTAATGTCAATGAAAGAATTAAACAAGTTTCCTTATGCTACCTGAAAACAAGAGAGAATGATTTTTCACTTCTCTGTTTGCACTGTTTTCTGCTAATAAGGAAAGACAATCTGCCTTTTGTCAGCTTGATCAAATGGACAGAATCATCCTGGGGTCCTTCTGACTTGTTAAAGCCTTGTGTCAAGGGTTGTGAGCTGTTTTGTGAGAATATCCGTGGTGACTGTCACGTGCATGTGATGAACCTGAACTAGAGCTTACATCAATAGATGATTGTCTTTGAAATCAGTGGCTGTAATGCAATAGAAAGGTAGGGTGAAATCAGTGGCTGTAATGCAATAGAAAGGTAGGGTGGTAAAAAAACAGGGAAATGGGAAAGACACTTTACAAAATTTTTAACGTGTCCTCCACATATGCTGTGAAAACTGAATGTTGTTTTAGAATCTTGGCTCACTTTTGTGGCATACACTTTAAATCTCATTCCTGTAGGTTACCTGAGCAGTCAGAGGGAAGTTGCCTTCTAGCAACAACCCGGACGCTTAAGATACAAATGACAAAAATAATCTGCTGAGAGAAGTATGAGAATAGAACTGTCTTCTGTTTGAAATGCAGATGTTCCCCTGACATGTTGTATTAAAGATTTCTTTTTCTCTAGGTTATTTCAAATGCAAAGAATACAGTACAAAGTTTTAAAAGATTTCATGGTCGTGCATTCTCAGATCCCTTTGTTCAAGCTGAAAAAGCCAGCCTTGCCTATGAACTTGTCCAGCTGCCAACAGGCTCAACTGGCATCAAGGTAAGTCTGCTGTGTTTGAAAAAGAACCAGAGGAGGAAACTGATAAAGTTCCCTTTTATCTCTTTATTTTGAATCTGCTTGCTACAGTTTCTGGGCTCTTGTGAATGGCAAGTCTTAAATAGGGAATAAAAGGCTGTGGGTGCAGATGGTCTCCCCAGGTATTAGGCGAGGCTGATTTTATTTGTACAATTTATGTGCCTTGCAAAGCCGGTCCCACGTGAGCTGGGGTTTAGCAGGGCTTTTTTTCCTGCACTCCACCGTGAGTTTGAAGGAGAAGCTACTTGTGTTCACAGCAGCTTTGTCAGTTCTTAAATGTGCATTCCAGTGCTTCTGTGTTACCTTCTTGCAACTGCTGTGCTCAAGCTGCTGTCTAGAGCTGTGTTATTTCTGAGGCTTGTTTTTACTATAAAGACTGTTTCCTGGCTGTGTTCCTCATGTTTGTAGTCTGTGGCTCTTGCTGTAGTGTAATGTGTACCCAATTCTTATTTGAAGGCCATGTATATGGAAGAAGAAAGAAACTTTACTATTGAACAGGTGACAGGAATGCTTCTCACCAAACTGAAAGAGACTGCTGAGAATGCGCTTAAGAAGCCTGTAGTTGACTGTGTTGTCTCTGTAAGTATGAGATAGTAAATAAGTATTCAGGTTAATAGCAACCAGATATTTAAATGATTGCAGCATTAAATTGCCCATTAAACTTGAATGTTCAGGTATTTGTCTTTCTGTTTAAAACTGGATCTTGTGTCTTTTCAAAACTAGACTTAATTCATTAATGGTAAAATGTCATAAATTACTGCTGCTTAGCAGCATAATTGGTATTTGATCCCTGCTTCTGGCTCTTTGCTCCTAAAATGAGTGGCTTGTGAGGTGGAATGGAAAGAGATTCTCAAAAAATATCTTTTGTCTTCGTGTAATGCTTTCTTCTTTTCCTCTCTTGCAACTGTAATGAACACAATTCGAAGGGTACCTCAGCTGTGCTCTGTACAAACTCTATACATGCTTGTGGTGACTGTTTGCTAAAGACAGGTCTTCTGAATGTTAATATTGACCATCTGATCTTCTGCAGGTTCCTTCTTTCTACACGGACGCAGAAAGGAGATCTGTGATGGATGCTACACAGATTGCTGGTCTCAACTGTCTGAGACTAATAAACGAGACCACTGCAGGTAACACCTCCCTCTCTCTGCCTTGCTGAATGTTGTAGCTTTATTAGTTAAGAGTTTTTAATCTGTCACGGATCCATGCTCTCTGGAATTACTGCTGGGTTTGTACACTTAAAGCAGAGTAGTTGATCATATAGTTTAAACTCTGGTCTGTGTTTTTATTAGGGGCATAAAGGTATTTCTTGCATATCTGTTTTAATGCAGCTGCTAGGAAGGGCTGATGCTGTTTCATGTTCTTCCATGTTTCGTTAACATTGGGCGTTTTCTTTAAGGAGAGATCAGTTTCTGCACCTTGAAGTAAGATGAAATGCTGATGCTCTTTACTGCTGTACCCCTTATTTAGTCAGGAATTGCAAAACTGAATGTCCTAACTGTACTTTCTGGCTCTTGTTTCTGTGTAGTTGCCCTTGCCTATGGAATCTATAAGCAAGACCTGCCTGCCTTGGAAGAGAAGCCGCGGAATGTTGTTTTTGTGGATATGGGGCATTCTGCATATCAAGTTTCTGTTTGTGCATTCAACAAAGGAAAACTGAAAGTAAACAGCCTGTTATGCATCTGTTTTAATTACCTGTAGAAATACTCATCAGCACACACACAGCAGCCTTGCCTGTCTTCCCATAAGCACGTCCAGACAGCTCAATTCGTGTTCTTAAAATTGCACTTTGTCTGGAGTTCAAAGTAGGGCAGGGAGCTGCTGAGCCATAGGAGGAAGAAGCAAACACGCCTTAATCAGAAGACTTTGGAAAAGAATAAAGAACCTGGAGTAAATGATCTGTTCAGAGATTAGCATCTCTGATTGGGTGCTGCTTCAAAAAATGCTTGAGTTCAGTGGTGAGATCCAGCATTGAAACAGGAAATCCTAGCGTGGTGGGACAGTTTAATGTTCACTGTGGTGCTCGTGTGAAAGAGTAAAAACATTCTGAATTCCTTTGAAAGGGAAGCTAAGCAGGTTACTGTGTACTTGTAAGTGGCCAAGGCATGACTGCTTTCCAGCAAACACATTCCTCAGTGGGTTTTTTCACCAGTACAGTCTGGACTTTTGCAGTTCCAATAACTTTCTCTTAATTGGCTAGAGAAACACAATGTTTAAACCACGGGGTAGTGAAATGAAGAGGATGTGAGAGGTCTGAAAACACTAGTTGTCATAGTTCCATTTCCTTTTGTGAGGAAATGTAACCTATTTTGTGTTTCTCTTTTAAACTTTGAAACCACAGAGGTATTGAAGAGATACTTTTGAGTATAGAGTGGAGAGCTGGACAGCAAGGCATTTAAAGCAGCATAGAGACCAAACCTAGTCTGAAAGGGTATTGAGGAGAATGTGATGCTTTACTGGTTTCTATTCCGTAAAAACTAAGTTCACAGTATATTAAAGGCTGGACTCAGCTGAGGTGGATGGGCTACAGATGTTCTTTACAGATAGTTCCCTCATCAAAAACAAGCACCTGTTGGCAAGAGTTAATAACACTTATTCTCTTGATGTTTTATTTTTAGCTTGGTGTGAACATGTTCCACCCTTATGAGGCATCAAATATTAAACTGGGAGGTGATTCAAACTGACAGTGGCTGAGCAGAGTTTGGATACTCCGGTCTGCTTACAGTAGAAGTTTCCAAACAGATTGTTGCTAAGCTTTGCCCAGCTAAGCTGGAGCTGGTAGCAGCTGTATGTACACGCTGAGATCCTTGTGAGAATTGCCACTCACAAAGAGGTCTGGTATTTGTGGAGCTGCCAGAATTTGTCAGATGGTTCTTTCTCCAACAGCATTTTGAACATATCTACTATCAGCTACAAAAGATGCAGGATAATTATGGTTTAGACCTGTTAGGCCATCTCTCTGGATGTCTATGACTATTACTGTGGTTGCTGTCCACAGAAACTACTAGATGCTGGTGTGCAGTTCTGCTTAGATTGCCCTGAAATCAGAGAGCAGAGCTGAACTGTTGCTAGCAGTGTCCATGGAGCGTGGCAGATGAGTGTGGGACACTGTTACTGTTTGGGGCAGGGCAGATTTCTAGACCAGGCTGATCAAAAAGCTGCTCACTGATTGAAGCTGGAAAGGGCAGAATTACTGAACTGTACTGGATTTTTTTGTGGCGGTTGCACCAGCATCATTTTCCTCTGTAGCAGTGTTGTGACACTTGCTTTGGTTTAAAGTTGGACTGTATTTGAAACAAATGCTTTGCCATTGACTGCTAATTGGTTTCACTGTAATTGTGCTGTAACTCAAGAGGTCCCTTTTCTGTTAAGGTTCTCGCTACGTCGTTTGATACGACGCTTGGAGGCAGGAAGTTTGATGAGGTGTTAGTCGAATACTTTTGTGAGGAGTTTGGGAAGAAATACAAACTAGACATCAAGTCTAAGATTCGTGCCTTGCTGAGGCTGTACCAGGAGTGTGAGAAGCTGAAGAAGCTGATGAGTGCTAATGCCTCTGATCTGCCGATGAACATCGAGTGCTTCATGAACGACATCGATGTCTCTGGGACAATGAACAGGTAAGGTTTATGCTTTCAGGGGTAAAAAGGAAGTATAAAATACCAGCTGTTAGGACGGGAGGGAGGTGGCACGTGCAAGAGCAACATGTGCGGGGTTGCTGCTCAGAAGGATAATGTTTAGAGACTGGGCAGTGGCCTTGAGTTAGGAGGGAGGGCTGTGAGTGCTGCAAGTGTCCCTGGATTCTAGAACCAAGCCTGTCTGGGGTATATACTGAATAAGCTTGAAACTGGTATAGGGGAGGGAGAGAAACCCTTGCAGTACGAGATCAAAATGGTGTTCTTTCCATTTTGGCAGTTGTATTTCCCAGATGAACTTGTTTATAGCATGCTATAGCTTTTTTTATGGCTTCTTCCAACAGAGGCAAGTTTTTAGAGATGTGTGAGGGACTCCTGGCAAGAGTGGAACCACCCCTGCGCAGCGTGCTGGAGCAAGCCAGTGAGTGCGTTGGCATTCTGTGTATGGAAAAGGTGTACATAATGCAAGCTTCCTCTAGGCCTTGACAGAATTTGGACAGGTGGATTTAGCCCAGCTAACAATTTCTTAGCACAACTCGTAAGGATCTTTTAACTGTGTCACACGAGCTAAGATCTGAAATTCTTATTGCTTAGGAACTTAAAAGAACAAGCTTAAAATAATGGGTCCAGTAAAACTTTTCATTTATAATGTCAATGTGTTCATGTAAAACAAACATTTAGTCTATAAAAACTAACGTCTGACTCCTTTCTAGAGTTAAAGAAGGAGGATATTTATGCAGTAGAGATAGTTGGTGGTACCACAAGAATCCCTGCTGTAAAAGAGAAGATCAGTAAATTTTTTGGCAAAGAAGTCAGTACAACTTTGAACGCAGACGAGGCTGTTGCACGAGGTTGTGCACTGCAGGTAAAAAGTGCTGTTTGTTCTAGCTCTGGGTGTTTTTATTGAAATCCATAAGTATTGGAGCCACAGGTAACATGAAAGATAGTTTGTGTGTTTCCTAGAATAGATTTGAATAAGCTTGAGGAAAGCAGATGGAAGAATGTGGATAACAGCTCTGAGTGATTCCTTTGTGCTGTCTGTCTAAGCCAAAGCAACAGATCAGTGTAGCTTGGTGGAGTGAAACTTGTTCTCTGCTGCTGCTGTGCCTGGAAGCTGGGGGTCTGATAAAGCTCATATGGTGATGTTTTCTCCTCCTGGCTCCTTGGGAGGTCTAGGTTAAACAGGGAAATATTTTTTACAACGCTACTGATAAACCTGTGATACGGCAATTTCATTCCAGAACATGGATGGAAACAAAAGCTTAGTTTCTTGTTAGTGGAAATCAGTGTCCTGAGATGGGTCGGGTGCTACTGAATGGCTTAAGCAGTAGTTAATACTCCGTAGTTACTATTGCTACCATTTCTTGACTGCATCTTAGTTTTTCTCTGATCACCTCACTTTCTCTCTTCAGATGTTTAGTATGTACTTACAGCTCTGTTCCATCAGTGGTGAGCTACTGGAATCTGCTTGAGGAGAAAACTTTACATTATAGTGTGCAAAAACCCTGGTACTATGTCATTCTAAAAAGTAACTGTACTGGAGATTTTTCTGATTTCTTACGTTAGCACTAAAACCAATTTGGTAGCCAAAGCACAGCAAGCCATGCACGATGACTCCAAATTAAAACATTTCCCTTTTCAGAGTGGACAGATGGTGACAGTTTCCTGAAAAGGCAGGGTACATGTGAGCTTCCAGTGCTGCTTATGGCAGGTCCCAAGTCCATCAGTATCCGTCTCGCTTAACCCAGAGGAAATCTCCGTGTGTAACGGCATAAATAGCTACTTGCTGAATTAAATGACTCTTCACCTGAAGTTGGAATGTTTGTAACGTGGCTCTTGTGCTCTTTCAGTGTGCGATTTTATCCCCGGCTTTCAAAGTGAGAGAATTTTCTATCACAGATCTGATACCATATCCGATTTCTTTACGGTGGAATTCACCAGCAGAGGAAGGGTTAAGGTAAAAAACAGGGTATTCAATCTTCTTGCATGATTATATACAACTCAAACCTGGTGGCAGTGAGTAAATAACTTGTAGAACAATGCCCACTGAACAGTTCGAGCTTTGATACTTTTTTGAAGCTAATGACAGCAGAGAACAAGGATGGGTGGCAAATTAGCCCTTTCTATGGGTCTTCATAGGATCATAGAATGGTAGGGGTTGAAAGGCACCTCGGGAGCTCATCGAGTCCAACCCCCCTGCCAGAGCAGGGTTGCCCAGGGCAGGACACACAGGAACAGACCCAGGTGGGTCTGGAAAGTCTCCAGAGAAGGAGACTTCCACAGCCTCTCTGGGCAGCCTGTTCCAGGCTCTGTCACCCTCACAGTGAAGAAATTTTTCCTCATGTTGAGGTGGAACTTCCTGTGTTTCACCTTGCTGCTGTTACCTCTCATCCTATCCCAGAGCACCACTGAAAAGAGCCTGGCCCCTTCTACTTGACACCCACCCTGCAGATATTTGTAGATATTTATAATGTCTCCTCTCAGTCTTCTCCAGGCTAAACAGCCCCAGGGCTCTCAGCCTTTCGTCATAAGAGAGATGTTCCAGTCCCTTCAGCATCTTTGAAGCTCTGTTGGACTCTCTCCAGTATTTCCCTGTCCCCATTAAACTGAGGAGTCCAGAAGTGGACACGATACTCTAAATGTGGTCTCACCAGTACAGAGCAGAGGGGGAGGAGAACCTCCCTCGACCTGCTGGCCACACTGTTCTTTATGCCCCCCGGGAGACCATTGGCCTTCCTGGCCACAAGGGCCCATTGCTGTTCCATGGAGAGAACTTCCTGGCCACAAGGACTCCAAGGCCCTTTTCTGTGGGGCTGCTTTCCAGCAGGGTCTACCCCTCACCTCCACCAGTGCCTGTTGTTGTTCCTCCCCAGGTGTAGGACTCTACACTTACCCTTGTTGACCTTCATTGGGTTTGCCTTTGCCCAGCTCTCCAGTCTGTCCAGATCTTTCTGGATGGTAGCACAGCCTGATGGTGTATCAGCCATCCCTCCCAGTTCAGTATCATCAGCAGACTTGCTGAGGGTACACTCCTGTGTATTACTCCAACCTGAACACTTAGGAGCCTCTTTTGTCACTTCTTTAAGAAGCTTTTTCTTAAGATGCATCTGATAGTCAACAGAAGTTTGTATCATCCCACATGCTGAACAAATGCTGTGTTTTCTCTTCCAGTGACTGTGAGGTCTTCCCCAAGAACCATGCTGCTCCCTTTTCTAAGGTCCTCACCTTCTACCGGAAGGAGCCGTTCACTCTGGAGGCGTACTACAGTGCTCCCAAGGAGCTGCCCTACCCTGATCCTGCTATAGGTTAGACCAGCCGGGAGCTTTAAGCTTTGCTGAGAGTCTTGGACATGTTTCAGGACTTTCTGGTCCCATTATCTCACCTGGAAAGCACAACCTGCTACAAATGCTGTAGGGACAGGTTTCCAAAGTCATGGATTTACAGTAAAATGAGTGGAGTAACATGGAGTTCATGGATATATAAGTTAAATAAAGAGCATCCTAGTGTTGGAGCAAACCTGAAAGGGGGGGACTGAGTTGTGCAGTTTCGTCCTGTGATACCAGTAACACCAGCTTTTCCAGCATACTGTAGAGAATTTCTAATCACCGTGTATCCTAATAAGTAAAAAGCAAAGTATCACTAATAAGTAAAAAATTGAATTGTTTGGCTTGAGTAGGACTTGATATGCTCAGAGCACATCTCAGTGATCTGCTGTCAGCAGCAGTCAGGTTTTACTTTACATGCGGTGATTTAAGTTAATCAAGTGGTATATTTTGTTTAATTGGTTTTTTTCCTGTGGTACTGTTTAGCTCACTTCTTGGTTCAGAAAGTCACTCCTCAAACAGATGGATCCAGTTCAAAAGTGAAGGTCAAGGTTAGGGTGAATATCCATGGCATCTTCAGTGTTTCAAGTGCATCTTTGGTGGAGGTTCATAAGTCTGATGAGAATGAAGAGCCCATGGAAACAGACCAGCATGCAAAGGAGGAAGAGGTAATGGTCACCACTGCTCACAGCTGCTCCACAAAGTGATGAAGCACAACTGGCCAAGGGCTGGCTGTAAGGCTTTAGATGTGTCTAGCAACTAAAATACACAGCCATGGTTAAGTATTAATTGAATTATGTTGTGCCAGTGACGTTTCTTGTAACCAAGACTGAAGTACAGATGAAGTCCTTGTTTGTGCTCGGGGTGTTGCTTGCCTAAGCAAATGTTTATAGCCAATGTTGAGGCTCTACTTCAGCTTTCATTCTCTTTTGCCTAAAGAGCATTAGGTGTGAGGTGATCAGTCTAGGAGCTGGGCTGATCTGTGCATGCATTATTTAATATGTCAAACTGGATCTCTGCATTTCAGAAGATGCAGGTAGACCAGGAAGAGCAACAAAAGACTGAAGAACAACAGCAGACCCAACCTGAAAATAAGGCAGAGTCTGAAGAAATGGAGGTAACACAAACATCTGAGACTTCTCCTTTCTTACAGGGTGCTTGTGGAAGACTCGTGAGAACGTGTAGTGTGTGAGAGTATTTGGTGCCTTTGTCACAGCTCTGGGAGCTGAACTAGTTTTACAAATACAGCAGTGACATGGTGAAGTACAGACCTGTCAGGTGATCTAGTACTGATAAAATGGGTGAGCTTTCCTGTTCATGAAGAAATAATACAATTTTCAATAACTGAAGCACTAGGACAGTGTTGTGCTATAAGCACCATCACCCACATGTGCCCAGAAAAGGGGCAGGAGTCGGATTGTCTCTGACTGTAGCAGTTGCAGTGTCAGTATGACAGTGGTAGGTTGTTCTGCTGTCCAGGTGCACTGACTCAATCAGACCTTTTCTGAGTCTTGAATACTCAACTGGAACTGACTGGTGAAGCCAATTGTACTTTGACTGTATCTCTTCAATACAGACTTCTCAGGCAGACTCGAAAGACAAGAAAGTGGATCAACCACCCCAGGCCAAGAAGGCTAAAGTAAAGACTACGACTGTGGACCTTCCCATTGAGAATCAGCTGGTGTGGCAGATTGGGAAGGACATGCTGAATTTATTCATTGAGAATGAGGTAAATTCTTACTTGCCTGAGCTAAAAATTGCACTAGCTGATGTCCAGAAATTGTTCTGTTCATTAAATGTGGTTAATGGTTGAGGATGATTAAGGAAAGAGGAAAAGGGGGAAGAAAAAAACCTGCAGTTTTCTTGAGGTGGTGAATGGTGCCTCATGGAGCCAAAAGATATTCTTCCTGTGAAGTGAGTGCTGTAACCCTGACCAGAGGCCACAGAGGGATTCTGTGGAGAGGTAATTCTTGGGGTGGTGATTTCCAGAGTCACCTGTAGTTTGCAGTGCTCACTGGCTGCTGCTGTCAATGTGAATGTTCCTCAGTGGGAGCAAGACTGTTCCATACTGCATCCCACCAAAACTGGAACCAGCTGGTAAGGGTGTGCCTAGAACAGTGCTGTGAACCACAGCACTTCAGAATCTGTAGTCAAACTGAAGGCTTTGCTGACAAGGCATCCTGGCAATACATGTTGAATAATTAGCTTTTTAGCCAACTAATTTGACGACTTCTTCACAGGGCAAAATGATAATGCAGGATAAGCTGGAGAAGGAGAGGAATGATGCCAAGAATGCGGTGGAAGAATATGTGTATGATATGAGAGACAAACTCTGTGGTGTTTACGAGAAATTCGTTAGTGAAGATGTAAGTACTGCTACCTTGTGTGTCTTCAGTGCCTTGTGTTGTGACAAACAGTTGTATTTTACTAACTTCTGACTTGTATCAGGTACTGTCTTGTTTTAGATTATATTTTCAGACTTTAAATTTGGATAAATAGCTTTTAACCTTCCTGACTCTGAAGATCCCCTTCTAAACGTGGCCTGAGTCCAGGCAGATGGTACCTGGGATGGGTTGTGTGTGTGACTCCAAAAGAGTCAGAGCAATTCAGATGATACCAGAGCGTGTGACAGCAGAGCAGGTGTGCTTGCACTGTCACTGTAGGGCAACCTAGTGTTTCATGGCTCTTTGTCAGTATTTAGGAGTAGTTAAAAAAAACCAAAAACAACCAACCAAACCAGATAACACATTAGTCTGACTAAATGTGGTCACTGTATCTGAACAGGTTGCCTGAAAAGCTCTTGGTATTAATTAGCTTTCCCTGGTGTTGTGGAGGAGCTGGGTGTGTAATTACTCTTAATTGTAAGTTGGGTGGTTGCACTAGTCTGACCAATCACTCGAGCTCTTGACTAGATCCCTGCTGATTACCACGGGGGGTGCCTTGCCAGCAGGCTGCCTGCAGAGCCTGGATCCCTGTCAGAGCTAAAACTCAGGCAAGACAAGTGAGACTGCTGGCACCTTTGCCAGAGAGAAGTTTCCCTCTGTTCTCAGTCGGTTTTGTATAGTGATGATGAAAATGTGAAGGGGGGAAAAAAGGCATTTGTGTCAGTGTTGATCTAAACTGTAGGTCTTGTAGATGGTTCTTCCTTAGGCCTCGTCTCCACCATGAAGCCATGCTAAGTAATACTTTGTTCCTCATCTCTCAGTAAAATAGGATAGTAAACTAAGAGTTACAGGCAGAGTTTTTTACATTCTAAAAACACAATCCTTCCACAAAGGTTCCAAGTATAATCTAATACCATCTGCCATCTAAGAGCATTGTCTCACCTGTTTCCTATGGATTGCTTCAGGACCGAAATAGTTTCACGCTGAAGCTGGAAGATACAGAGAATTGGCTTTATGAGGATGGTGAAGACCAACCCAAGCAGATTTACATTGATAAGTTGATGGAATTGAAGGTAAGTGGAGCTCTTGCATTCCCATTGGAATTTACTGCTCTAGAGAGTTTTGCTCAAGTGAGGGGCTGTCTTAGATCTGCGGAGTCGGTGACCAGCACTGGTACCAAACTCCTTAGTTTGCTTATGAAGTACACAAAGGGCAGATCTCCAGGAGACCTGCAACAGCACAGGGCTGACGGAGAGTTGAGGGAGACTTGGTCCCTCCTGCATGTGGAGGGGAAAGTTCCAGGGAGCTCAGAAATGTTACTGTACCTCGTCAGATCTTGCAGCATCCTGCTGTGATGTTGGGTGGCTGTTGATATCATCTGTTGTACTTTCTTTCAGACTCTGGGTCAACCTATTCAGGCAAGATTTCAAGAATCAGAGGAAAGACCAAAAGCATTTGAGGACTTAGGGAAGCAAATTCAACAGTACATGAAAACTGTTCATGCGTTCAAAGCAAAGGTATTTCTGGACTTAACTTCTGGCCAGTGCAGGGAAGTGGTACAAATCTTTTTGTGAATTTTAAGTATGTCTCCTTAAAGGAAGGTGGTGCACCCTCCTGGCTGGCTTCAGAGATCTCAATATTTACCACCTTTCCAGAAATGGGTGTTTGCTTGAAAAATCTGTCAGGTTTTTTTTTTGTAAGCGGGTGTTGATTTCCTCGTGGAGGGAAAATGCCAGCAGCAGCAGAACTGCAGGTCTCTGGTTACAGCCTGCTGGGTGATCAGCTTAGTTGCTCTGCTAACTAGAACAGTCTTCTAGCTTAATGGTCTTTCTAGTATTTTGAAGCAAAAAATTATGAAGAAAAACATGCAGTTGGGATGTTGAAACCGAATATTTGTATAGCAGCTGCTCCCTTGGCTGTTTCAGGATGAACAGTATGACCACCTAGATGAAGCAGATGTTGCAAAAGTGGAGAAGAGTGCAAATGAAGCCATGGAGTGGATGAACAATAAACTTAATCTTCAAAACAAGAGAAGTCTTACCTTGGACCCAGTTATAAAAGCTAAAGAGATACAAGCTAAAACTAAAGTAAGTCTTTGGTGGAAATACAGTGAATTGTGCAGTGTCTTTCTGTTTCTTGGTCTGGTTTTTTTGCATGCAGAGAAAAACCATGGTGAGAAATCTGTAATGGAAGGACAGTGATCGGGTGTGAATCTGCTAAGCATGTACTGGGGAACATCAGCCCTCCACTGGAATAATCCCCCTGGTGTGATCAACGGTTAACTTGAACCACTGGTTAAAGTACAGCTGTTGGTAGATGAAAACGTTCAACTGTTTTGGGTTGGAAGGGACCTTACAGATCATCTAGTCCCAGCTCCCCTGCCATGGGCAGGGACACCTCCCATCCAACCTGCCCTTGAACACTCCTGGAGGTGGAACATCCACAGCTTCCCTGAGCTACCTCTGTCAGTGCCTCACCACCTTCAGAGGGAAGAACTTTCTTCTTAACTGTTTTATTTCTGTATTTTTTTCTAGGAATTGACAAGTATTTGTAATCCCATAGTCACCAAACCAAAACCCAAAGTAGAACTCCCAAAGGAGGAGCAGAAACCTTCGGAACCGAATGGACCAGTAGAAGGGCAGGGGGAGGGCAACGGTGTGTCCCCAGGGGCCGAGCAGAGCCCCCCTGCCACCGCTCCCCCCACAGCTGCGGAGAAGAAGCTTCCCGAGATGGACATTGACTGAGTTGCGGCACTTGTTTATATTATTGCAAACTACAATAAAGCTTTAAGTTGTCAACTTTGTATGTTCTGAATACCAACTGAAGTAAGCGAATCGATAGCGCAGCCCTGGTAGGAATTTGTGCTGAGGTTTGGTCAGTGCCTCGAGTCGAAAGGCTCAGGTAGCTCAGCCCTCCCCCCAGCACCCAGGGTGCAGTTGGAAGTTTCAGTGTCCTCCCTCCACCTCCAGGAGCAGCTGTGAGCTGAGTCTCCACTTTTAATGTCCAGGGTGAGTCAATCTTAGTTTCAAGCAGCAGCCTTGCTTGTTCCCCTTCCCCTGTGGGTTGCAGCAGCAGTGTTTATATGAGGTCCCCTTGCCCCACGACTGTGACAAGAGGAGGAGAGGGGCTGCTCCAGCAGTTGTTGGCTCATCTCCATGTAGCCCTCACCTAGCATTACTGCACTACCCTGATTTGTGCTTCAACAGTTGCTCCAACACCAGCTTTTAGCCTGGGGAGGGCTGTTCTCCCCTGGTGCTCACATCCTCCGTGACATCATCTGACAGATAAAGCTGCAGCTCTGCCCTCCTGCCCTGGGGGCTGGCTGTGCCCTGAGCCCGTGGAGTGTGCCCCTGCCACCCTCCCCTGCTCCTTAGACTGTAAACTTCTCTCAAATTAGCTGCTTCTAGCAAGAGTCAGTATTTGTATTCCAGCTGCTGCTGCTCACAGTTGATTCTCACTCGTTCTGGAGGGGGTGTGCTTGCTTCCCCCAGGCCTTCACGGGGAATGCAAAGGGCTTGGGGTTTGTTGGTTTTGGGTTTTTTTTTCCTCCATGAAAATAAACACTGGACCCATTGGGCCTTTATTTTTTCCCCCCCTCTTTTCTATGAGCTTTATCCAATGATTTGCTTCTAGTACTGATTGTCATTGAACTTGCAAACGTGAATTTGTATGTATTAAAATCCAAACCTCAAGCCCCCCTTGGGATATTGCAAGAAATAAAAATGCACTGGATTCTACTGGATCATCTTCTCCAGCTGTTGATTGCGCTCAGGAGGAAGCTGACGGGAGGGGTGTGGTGAGAGCACAAGGCTTTAGTGGGTGAAGTTGTGCTTAACAGTCACTTCAAACCCGATAGCAATAAATACAGGAGGAGGGCGGCGCGGGGCGGCCCTGCGCTCGGCAGCGTTTCCTGAGCGTCTCCAGGGCGGGGGCAGCTCCCTGAGAACCCAGAGTCCGGGCCAGGCCGCGCTTCCCCCGGGGCCGGGCCGCACGGAGCCGGGCGCGTCCGTCCCTCCCGGCCGCGGGGGGCGCTGCTGCGGCGGGTG
>WTSP01018821.1:0-30526 GCA_025331215.1 Actenoides lindsayi | reverse complement strand
AATTAAAAACCAGGAAAGGGGTGGCGGGGGTGGGGGGGGGGGTGGGAAAGGAGGGGAGAAAGAAAGATACAAAGACACAAAGAGAGGGGAGAAGAGAGAAAAGAGAAGAGAGAGAAAATATAAAAGAGAAATGAGAAAAAAAGAAAAGGAGCAACTAGCTCTCTGTGTCCATCATTAAGTTATTCCTTAAGTTAGTAGCCACTTCTCAGCATTATATACCGATGTCCTTTACCACAAGCATCTTTTACTTTGAAGCCAAATTGCCTGGGTATCCCACCATAAATAGGAAGTGCCATTCAATTAATAATAGGTGTAAGGAAGCATAACACTGTAAAACAGTTATCACAATACTTGATTTGTCTGATTTATTCTTGCTGTTTTCTAGGCAGTTTGGAATGATGAATACTTTCTTTATATTACTCTCTATTTGGAGCTATGCTTCTCATTTTCTCTCATATTGAGTTTGCAAAAGGTGAGAATTCATGTTTGGGACAATTAAATTATCAAAACAAAACAAAAAATCAAACATGATTTTTAACTATAGATGAATACATTATTCCTCT
Organism: Actenoides lindsayi; assembly: GCA_025331215.1. Lineage (NCBI taxonomy): Eukaryota > Metazoa > Chordata > Aves > Coraciiformes > Alcedinidae > Actenoides > Actenoides lindsayi. Next base: position 29,963 of record WTSP01018821.1, on the reverse strand, counting down.
TTATTAATCTTCCCTCCTACAACTCCTTGCCAGCGCTTCTCACACAGTGACAGCACCTTCTTTGCACAATGGAAAAACAATACAATGAGTTATAATCTTTTTTTATTTAGTGGCATCTCTAGTTACAGAAATATTTAAGATTATTAAAAATAAGAATTCCTAATTCTTTTAGACTTAGGTTTTCACCTATTGTGAGTTTTATGTTTTAAGAGTTTTAACAAATTAAAAAAATGGTGATGCAGGATCTTCTGGTCTTTCTTTTGTGTTGATTTCACTTGCACTTACAAATTCCCTCACAAAGATTATATTTTTGATTCAAGTGGCCTAGTAATCTGAAAATTGTGTAGTTTTACAAATAACTTTACTCCCTGCCTATGTGTAATTTCACAGGGCAGGCTTCATACAAATTGGGTCACTGCAGAATCATTTTCCAAATTCTTCAAATCAGCCTAACTAATGATTATAGTCTTGATCTTTTGCTGAGCTTCATGAAATGCTCTGCATATACCAAGCTCCTGTGGTATTAGCACAAAGTTTGGCATTGTATTTATTGTTCAACTCATTGGGTGCTACTTCAAATTAAATTCACTGGATTGAAATTAAGATGGCATTTAGGGAGGTGGTCATGGTTTTCTGTGCTTCAGAAACTAAGCAGGAAATTCTGAAAAGTATGAAAGGAAAACAGATGAATTGAAAGCAATGTGAGCAGCAACAGTACTCACAATCTCCTTCAGTTTTTTGCTTGGTGTTTCTACAGCCTGTCTGAACTCCCAGAAAATCCCCTTTTGACTTTAATTTTTCTGCTAGCTTTTCCTGACCATGACATTTTTTAATCTCTTCAGTTCAGTCTCCAGCTTTTGAAATAGAATACTGGAAATCCAGTATCAGTTTTAAAGGAAACAATGGAAAATTATTATTGTCTTCCCAAGACGACCTCAGTGACACCTTTTAAAAAAAGCAGAGTTGCAATTTCTCTGCATAATGTCAGGGTGGCTTTGGTTCCACTGAAAACTGTTTACAGAAGAGGAAACATGCTGTGACTGTCTCTCAACATAGTTGCCAGCTTTGTAGGAGAGGTTGCAAAGACTGGCTTGCTGTAAAGCTGGAAAAAAGAAGCACCTAGATATCAAAAGTCTAGGGGATGTTTCCCCTTCAATTTGTTGACAATTTGTTGAAAGGGAATCCTTCAGGATTATCCTTAATTCTTCTGCTGTAGTTTTAAAACTTTGAAGCCCCCCTTTTAAATCTATGAGAGAGGGGCTGTAAGTCCCCTATGTATTTCCTAAGCTTCTCCATAACACAAATGCACTGATAACTCTGCATAGCTAATTATGTTGTCTGAGACAAATACATATAATCAAAAAGGTATTAAATTAATAAAACAGGTATTTGTTGTTAACTAAAAAAAAAAAATGTAGCAAGAATGCAGTGTGTCTCTCTAAACACCAAATCCATCACATTTTTTTTCTATTGTCTGTCCCTCCACAAAGTTTCTTAGCCTCATTTGCTCAGTCCTAGATTCACTATTACAGCATGAGATACTCTTTCTTTCTGCTTGTAGGTCAGGTAGATAGCTATAGTCTTTTGATCTATGTTCACCTACTGCCTCTAGTTCCCTTTTTTTAAACCATAAAAGAAGTTAAAACTTCCACCTATGGGAAGCTTTAAACATTTGTAACTGGTGTGATTGCATTAACATGTACCTAACTGCCCGTGCTATTCCCTAACTGTTGTACAGGACTATCACCTCTCCTTCCCTGAGTGGCCACAAAACACATGCGGCTGATAATAGGCTCTTATTTAAGCATTTATGTATTAAACTACGCATCTAACAGGAAGCACAAATACAAACAACATTATGGCTAGTAGAAAGATTGGTCTCATCAATAATTTTTTTCCTGTTCTTTCTCCAAAACAAGTCTGTCTTGGAATATAATAGCCAGGGGCATGAAGGCTGGTGCATGGTGAAGAAACCAAAAGAAGTTGAGTGAATGAATGGCAGGAATCTTGCTAGCATCTTAACAAGATACACAAGTATTTAACGCCAAGAGAGTTATGGTGTTATCACAAGAATTGTCAATGCTGACTTTCAATATGATGTATCTCCCAAACAGGTAGTATGCTTCTGTACACACTCCCACATGCTAAACACGCCATGTATTTAATGCAATACTGGAATTTAACTGCGCTGAGGTTATATACTAGCTTTTCAGCGATGCACAGTAACACTATGAAAGCCATCTGTTAAAACTCTGGTAAGATTATAGGCAGTTAAACTGCTAAATGTTATTCGCCTGTCTTTTTTAGTTCTCCCTTCTGTTCACTGAGACTCACTGGAGCATGTGTAGTATTCCGTAACTCACTGAAACAGGAGGTACATTATTCACACTTGTCTGCTATCAGAGTATTATTTTGTCATTTTTCCTAAATAAGTCTCAGAGCAATTGAGAATGATGCTACCTGGAGGTCGCTGTTGTTGCTTGACTCTCCAGTGATGGCCAGCTCAGAATTTAGGAACTTACATGGCATTACTCATTCAAAACGTATACTTGCTCTTGTGGTACGAAGAAAGTGGTTAGCCAGAAAAGTAGTACTCATTAAGGTCAAGTCTGAATTGTTGGATATCAATCCCAATAACCTCACTGAGGTTTTTTCATGAGGAAGTTCTTCTCCAGAAAGACTGATGTTGTATTCTTCAAACAACTGTGTGCCCTGGTGCTAGCTCAATCAAGCTAGCTCAACAAAACCAACCTAAGTTGGATGGAAAGCAACAACATTTCAAGAGGAAAGGGGTGGACTCAAAACCAGCATATTGTTTCTAATTTTTAATTCTTTCTATTCTAAAGTAAATGTCTAAAAGCTAGAGATTAAAAGATGTGTGGAAAAGTGGTAACTTTAAGACTAAACTGAGTGATATCCCTAAAAATCAAAGACACTTAAAAGAAATTGTAGAATCCTTCTCACTTAAGAAAGTTTAAAGTTGGTGGTTGTTTGGTTTTTTTTCACCAAGTAAATTTCAGATGCAAAAAAACCATCCACTCTTAAATACCCCTGTTTCTGTTTGCATTCTACTAGTTGTGCAAAACATTCAAAAAAAGCTGAGACATTGTCCTCTTTCAAGATAACCAGCCAATCAAACTATGAGGTCTGATACAAGATCCGTAGTTTGTAAGATATCAAATGTTATGTCACTAGGACGGGTTGTAAAGCATAAACCACCATATTTTGTATGTTATAATTAAAGTAAGCTGCATTAGCACTAATAGTAAACTTTTCCAAAGACTCAGTTTTCATGGCTGCCAGAACTGTAGTTTAATGCAAGTCAACACAAAATGCAATGAAAGCCCACTTTTTAATACAGGTTCAAAAGAAGAGTTATTTGTATTCATCTTCTGTTTAGCTATGAAAAGAGAACAAGACTAATATGGAATAAGATCATGGATTCATAAACCAATTTCTGATATCTCTACCTCTTTGGACACTGTAGATACTAGCTTTGCTTCAAACATACCCTGTAGATATGCTGAAAAATAATATGTACTACTTTCTGGAATTAGGTCTTCAAACTGTTTTGAGACATTTTAACTTAAAAAAAAAAAAAAAAAAAAAAAAGTTATATTTTCTTTCTATTTGAGCCCAGTAAAGGGACACCTACAAATATGAGCCACCAAAATAGAGAAAACAGCATTTTCCAGCAAGGTCATAGGATTTTCTCACAGACATTGCCAGTCTACTGTGCATCCCATTGAGGTTTGCTGCTTAACTATGCTTGTTAGATAAGGAGAAGGAAACAAGCATTCTTGTACGCATACCTTGGCACAGGAAGTGGTGACATATTCTAACAAATTCCTGAGAGAAGTAGTTTATATATGAAGAGACAGGCTCCCTGATAAACCACCAGACCTGTTTTCTGACAGCAAAAATAATAGCCTTTATTCTTGCTTGAAAAGTACATGTATGAAATCTTAAAGTAAACACTAGTACTGAACAAGCTGCATACATAAGGAGAGTCTGTCCATTAAACTCTGTAACAGATACAGCAGAGGACACAGCCTTCCTGCCTTTGTACAGTAACATTTCTATATGGAAGATGAATCAGATGAATTCCAGCTATTTCAATGTGAAATGAAATGCTTATATATCTGATAATTTTTGGATAAAAAAGTAGTTCAGGAATGCTGGACAACTTTAATGATTAATGTTTGTGATGCCTATACATGTACCTCTCAAGGGTAAATTTTCTGCATGGTTCATTATTAATGGAAATTGCATACCTAGTTCCCTGTACACCATGCAGAAAATGTGCTCCTTTACATCTATCATGGTAGAAAAAGTAGGAAAATATTTATTTTCCTATTTTAAAATTATATTCAAAGTATCTCTGATAAGAAGCTAATAAATATGCAAAACAGCTGAAGAGAAAAATAAGTAAAAGTGGAAATAGGTTCTCACAACAATTTATTCTCAACAGAGTAAGGTGATTTGCAATACCTTAATGTAAATAAAAGCATTCTTTAAGGTTATATATTCTTATACCTTCAAAACATAAAGTATATTTTCTTTGTTTTCCCAGTAGTAATTATATAAGGTTATGTAATACATATTATGCACTTAAAAGTACCTCTAAAGAAGCAAAGGGGGAAAAAAACCAAACCAAACCAAACCAAAAACCCCTCACAATCTTTTTCCTACATTACTGAAACACATTGAGAAAGCATTTCTAGAGAAAGCAAGGTATAGAAACACAGTAGTTTATTAAACCTTGATATGAAGGAGTTTCCCATTTTAAAATGTTGACTCCTGGTCAGACAGGTCCCCTTCCAAAATACTGGTAGGTAATTCAAAGGTTTCATTTCTGAATAGTATTGCTGAAGTCCAAAGTAAACCTTCTTGATACCTTATATATGAAACTTTAGTCAAATAAAACATAGAATCATACAATATCTCAAGTTGGAAGAGACCCATGAGTATTAGTTGACAGATGGCTAAATATGAGCCAGCACTGTGCCCAGGTGGCCAAGAAAGCCAACAGCATCCTGTGTTCTATCAGAAATACTGCAGTCAGCAGGACTAGGGCAGTGATTGTCCCCCTGTACTCAGCACTGGTGAGGCCCCACGTTGAATGCTACATTCAGTTTTGGGCCCCTCTGAAGGACACTGAGGTGCTGGAGCATGTCCAATGAAGGGCAGCAAAGCTGGTGAAGGGTCTAGAGAACAAGTCTTAGGAGAAGCTGCTGAGGGAACGGGAGTTGTTTAGCCTGGAGAAAAGGAGGCTGATGGGAGACCTTAGTGCTTTCTACAACTCCCTGAAAGGAGGTTGTAGTGAGGTGGAGGCCAGTCTGCTCTCCCATGTAGCAAGCAATAGGACAGAAGGAAACGGCCTCAAGTTGTGCCAGGGGAGGTTTAGATTGGATATTAGGAAAAATTACTTCACCAAAAGTGTTGTCAAGCACTGGAACAGGCTGCCCAGGGATGCAGTTGAGTCAGCACCCCTAGAGGTATTTAAAAGATGTGTGGGTGAGGTGCTTCAGGACAGTTTTGGGGTGGACTTGGCAGTGCTGGGTTAGTGGTTGGATTTGATGATCTTGAAGGTGATCTAGCCTAAATGATTCTATGATCACTGGGTCCAATTCCCTGATCCTTGCAGGACTACCTAAAATTAATCATATGACTAAGGGTGTCATTCAGACACTGCTTGAACTCTGACAGGCTTTGTGCTGTGACCACTTCCCTGGGGAGCTTGTAGTGAAATAAAATGTGAGGTAAGCGTCATGAGATAAAGGAATATGTCATTTAACTGATATAAACAGCAATATCTCAGAAGACCTATCACAATTTTAAGCATAGCATCAAAGATATGGCCTAGGAAAAATGTTATTCATTAAAAAGAAAAAAACCAAAAGTATTATTTATAATACAAAATACACAGAATATATGATGAAAAAATCACATAAACAACAGTGGAGGGCAGAATAAAATTCCAGAAGAAAATAGTATTGCAGTAGAAAGAAAGAAGCCTTGAAAAGGGGGATACTCGAGGACTAACTTGAAACAAAACATGATTATGATTTTTTTACAGAGGACTAGATGGGAGAATAATGATGTGACAAAGGCCTTGGTGATGCAAAATTACTCAGAAGAGTCCTAACAGTTACAGAAGAATTCATACAAAATAATATAGTAAAACAGGGAATGGAATTCAGTATCAGAAGAATGTATATATGTCAGAAAAAAACCACCCCCTACACATTATGTACACATACTGCCCCTTCCTCCCCTTTCCTCCCAACGTATGTACAGAAATACAGAGAGATACATACAGCCTCACTTTCCATTGAGGCATCACCTAGTCACTGTCTGGTTTTCTCTTGAAACACTGATAGTGTTCAGGAGCAAAAAAGCAATGTTATAAAGTACCAGGAAAGTAAATGAAGACAAAAATGAGGACAAACTGCCACTGTGAATCTATGGTTGCCCACATTTTGAATGCTATCTGTCTGATCACTGCTTCTCAAAAAGCAAACAGAAGAACTGGAAGAGACACAGAGCAAGTCATAAGAAGATTTAGTCACGGTACACTCTCTTACCAGACAGAGATTGAACAGAATGGGACCTTTTAGCCTGGAGGATAAGAGGGAAGGAATGTTCGTCCAAGATGTAAGGAAATCATGGAGGAGTGCTGAACAGAGTGTTACTCATCCAATGAAATTATCCAGTAGTAGACTCAAAACAAGAGCAAGAAATAGGCTTAAAACAAAAGACTGTAACTTATACCACACATTCAAAACTATGGATTATTTTGTCACATAATAGAGGCAGCTGCAGAAAACAAAATCCATTGAAAGGATGTTAACAAGATGGCTTTGATATAACTTCCATCTCAGCAAATTCCTAAATTCCTAATTCCTAGGAAATGGAGGAATGTATCATGAAAAAGATCATCATATTGTCACCGTTGCCTTCTTTCACAGGACATTCACCACTGGCCATTGTTGAAACCCGGAGACTGAGATGGATGGAATTCTGAAGTTACATACTTGATTAACTCCCATATTTCTAGATTTCTACCAGTCAAGTCAGAGTTAGCATTCTTCCATCAGCAACGTTTATTCAAGCCTGGACTTTGAATTTATTTATTTTGTATTTATTACCAACTTGTTTTTGATGTCTGTCTTATGTTTCACTAGGAGTAGGGTTTGGGAGATCCCTACAGCCTTTGGTACCAGTTTTGTCTGGGTGGATCCATCAGACATCACTGGGACTTTGTTGGATGAAGCAGTGGTTTTAGTCATGAGGCAGAGCAAGTACCCACTGTTCTGGTTGAGCCATTACCCTCAGCTGTGGCCCTACAAAGAGATTTCGGAGATCCAATTGCCAAAAGCCCCATCCAACATAGATTTCAACACATCTGGTGATGGAGCATCCACAACTTCCCTGGGCAACCTGTTCCAGTGTCTCACCATGCTCAGAGTGAAGAATTTCTTTCTGATTTCCAATCTAAATCTACCCTCTTCTAGTATCAAACCATTACCCCATATCCTATCGCTACAGGCCTTTGTATAAAGCCACAGAATCACAACATTTCTGGAGTTGGAAGCGACCATGTAGACCATGAGATCATGTAGCAACCAAGAGATCATGTAGTCCAACCCCACCCACCGAAGCAGGTTTGCCTAGAGCACACTGCACAGGATTGCATTCAGGCATCTCCAGAGAAGGGGACTCCACAACCTCACTAGGCAGCCTGTTCCAGTGCTTCATCACCCACACAATAAAGAACCTTTCCATCATATCTAGGTGGAACCTCCTGTGTTTCAGCTTGTGCCTATTGTCCCTTGACTTGTCACTGGGAACCACTGTCTCTCTTGCACTGGTGAGCCCAGAACTGGACACGGTCAGTATTCCAGATGCAGCCTCACCAGGGCAGAATACAGGGGGAGGATGACCTCCCTTGACCTACTGGCCACACTCTTCTTAATGCACCCCAGGATACCATTGGCCTTCTTGACCACAAGGGCACATTGCTGGCTCATGGTTAACTTACTGTCCACCAGGGCTCCAAGATCCTTTTCCTCAGGGTTGCTTTTCAGCTGGTCTACCCCTAATGAATACTGATGCATGGAGTCGTTCCTCCCCAAGTGCAGGGCCCTACATTTGCCCTTGCTGAACCTCATTAAGTTCTGTTCTGCCCAACACTCCAGCCTGTCCAGGTCATGCTGGGTGGCAGCACGGCCCTCTGGTGTTTCAGCCACTCCTCCCAGTTTTGTATCATAAGCAAACTTGCTGAGGATGGATACACTCCGTCCCCTCACCCAGGTCATTGAAGAGTATGTTAAATAAGACCAGACCCAGTACTGACCCCTGTGGAACACCGCTGGTTACAGGCCTCCAACTTGACCCTGCACCATTGATCACAACCCTCTGAGCCCTATCACTCAACCAGCTCTCAATCCACCTCCCTGTCCCCTCATCTAATCCACACTTCACGAGTTTCGTAATGAAGATGTTATGGGAGACAGCATCAAAAGCCTTGCTGAGGTCCAAGTAGATGACATCGACTTTTCTCCCTTCATCTAACCAGCCGGTTATGACATCAGAGAAAGCTATCAGATTGGTCAAGCATGATTTCCCTTGGGTGAATTCATGTCGACCTCTCCCAATAGCTTGCTTTAATTCCACAGGCTCTGAGATGACAAATCCGGAGTTGCTTGTTTGATCACAGTTCCAGGGACATAGGTGAGGCTGCCCGGTCTGTAGTTTCCTAGGTCATCCTTCTTGCCCGTTTCCCAGACTGCAGCGGCCTGGCCTTCCTCCCGTGCCCCCCAGTGCCCCCCAGTGTCCTCCCTGCAGCTCCCGAGCCGCTGCGGTGCCGCACCGGCTGCCACGGAGCTCCAGCGCCTGCCATTGCAAACGGCCGCCCCAACCGCCGCGCCGCGCTCCCGGCCGCTCGCGCTCCCCGGGCAGCTCTGGATGGGGTGGGAGTTGAGGGGCCGCCGGGGGTGCAGCTCCGCCCGGGCCACCTCAGCCGCCCGCCCACGAGCCGCCCGCCCTCGGCACAGCCCAGCTGCTCTCCGGCTCCTAAAAGCTCCCGAAAGAGCCAGAAGGAGCCCGTTGCCCACCCTTTTGTCGCGGTTGCCCCTCCCCGGTGCGGACCTGCCCCCCGGGAGCCGGTCCCTCGGCGAATGGGCGCCCTCGCGTGCGAGCTGCTGTGGCCCGAGTGCCCGCTCTGCTCGCCCGGGGGACTCCCCCTCGCCGCTCGTTCGCTCAGCGCTCCCCAAGGGCTGCTTTTATGAGGGGGGCGTGTTGGGGGCTCTCGGCGAGCGAGCGCGGGTACGTTTCGTTCAGATTTGCTGCCGCTGATTGCCGCTCCACCCGAGCCGCCTCAGCAGCAGCCCGCGGGCTGCCGGCCCCCGGCACAGCCGAGCCGCTCGCCCGGCCCGGCTTCCAGAAGCCCCCAGCAGAGCTCTTCGCCGGCCCTTTTCACCGCGACTTCCTTCCCTAGCGCGGACTGACCTGCCCTGGAGCTGGTCTCCTCGGCGATGAGAATTCTAATAAATCCAGTTGTCAGTTTCTATCTGCAAATAGTTGAGACATTTCCGAACAGATTTCACCATTATTTGCTAAATATGAGTAGCATATTATACTGTAACTAATACTATATCTCCATAATAGAGAATATTTTTGTCTACTACCTGTTGCAAACCTATTGCCTACCAGATTCTCAAGCTATCTGAGGACTTTTTTAGTATCACTGCCCATAGGATGACTTTTAATACTGAGGGTGATTCTGTCTGATGCTGCTAAGGAACTTCAGTGACATCTTAGAACCCTTCTATGCAGTTTCCAGCTCTGATATGAACAAGCTAAAACTGTGTCTGTTAGCAAAAACAGGGAGAAAAAGTAAAAACGAACATAACTTATATATCTCATTAGGGCTTTGCATAAGAAAATCAAGTAGAAAGCAGTACATGGTATAGAACGCACTGATCTAAGCTAATCAGTTGACAAGTCAGTAACCATATTCTGTAATGAGACAAGTTTCTGGATGGTCTTCAGATCTACTGTTGTATAGACTATGCAGTCTTGAAAAACCCAAATGAATGCTAGACTGGCTTTGTTTTCTTGCTCTCTGGGCATCTGGATAATGGAATTATTTTCCTGTTATGTAATGAAATTGAGAAAGAATGGTCATAAATGACTCTAATTTGGAACTCAGCACTATGAATCATCTTTATTTCTGTGGAAAACAAAATTAATTCAAATTGTTTATAAAGGGAAACCTATATACCCGCTTTTCATTCAGCTTTTTCTGCTTTTTTTTTCCCTACAGAACGAAAAATACTGTTTGAGACAAGCCATACCGAAGTACTAAGTAGTATGAAATTAAACAGCAGCTTGTGACACTTGTGCAAAATGTAATCTGCAAGAAGTTGAAACAACTAATCTTCCCATTTCACTGTATCCCTAAATCTAAGCAAGGTGATTGAATGATGAAGTAATCTTACTTTTGTGATTTGATATGGTTTTAAATGTAATATTTTTTTCCCATTTCTCTTGGTGGTTTGATATTACTAGTTGAGGAAGTAGGACAAGATTTAATTAAATCAGAATTTATTATTTTATCTAATTTTTCTATCTACTACCACTTGGCAGAACTTTGTTTCAGTGAGTTAAGAGTATGGTCTTACTTTTACAGTAATTTATTTTTCTAAATGAGAAGAGTTGGTTGACTGAGAGGCACCATAAATATTTATGTCAGGTTCCCTGTACAACCAGTCCAAACACTGATGGCATAGAGCAGGTAGCTAAAGCCTCCATTCAAACTAAGACAGTTTACATACTGGCTTGCTGGCTGTGAAGAGCTTAACACATCAGTATGTAAAAACAGTCCACAGCCAGAACAGAGATGTAGCATTTTGCTGTTCTGTGAATAGATAGCAAGATTCAATACAAATATGCAAAAAAATGTAAACCCACTGTTTCTGTACACTGTTTCTGAATAGCATATACTATTCTCTCATGTTTTGTTTTCTGTTATTCAGAAGCTGAACAATAAAGCAGACATTGCAGCAAGTTCCAGCTGAAGAATAAACTTGCATGGCTCCTCATCCATCATATTATCCCACATGGAGGAGGATATCCACTCACATGGAACAGTGAAGGGGCGTAACTCCACCTCAGTGGAACAATTCATGTAAAGGCCACAGGAGTTAATGGGACCATTAAAACATTTACATTTGAACATATGCTACATCTTTTACTCATTTAGTACCTTTGAAAGCTGTGTTATCCAGGAGTTCTTGCATCATGCTGAGGAGATAAGAAAAGGACACCAGGACAATTGACTTTCAAAAAGACATCAGTAAAGCATCCTCGGCATTTCTCCAAGGCCTTGAATCATTAGGAAGAGAACTATTATGATGCTAGTTTTACTGTTACTATATTCATTCTTATCATAAGATTAATAAGCATGAAATACAAAAAAAAGCAGCTCTGTTGAAAAAGAAGCTTAGCTGTGTATGAAAGATACTGAGTGTACATATGGATAGAAAGAAAAAGTAAAGTATTTCAGCAGTTTCAGTTTGAGCACATTTTTCTCAAATATAAACCATGCTATTTGATTTTGTTAGCTTCAAGAGATCATATAGTTAATAATATACAGCAACAAAATTAATACATATTGAGAAAACAGCTGGAGTTGGAAGGAGGATACTAAAGGGGTGTCACAGGAGTGTTGCAAACTATTTTGTTTAATTGGTATAAGAATGAGAGATAAGTTGCTAAAACATGTTGATAACAGAACACAGACTGAAGAAAGGTCAATCAACATGAAAAAAAGACAATGTAATTCAGAAAGTGCTGTAAAAACTAGCAATAATGACTTATGCTGTTCTGTGTAAAGAAGTGTAAGACACTAAGCCCAGGGCCACAAAAAGAAAGGAAAAAAAAGACAAGCTATTATACACTCTCTACAGTAATAGGTTCCTCAACACTGAACAAGCAGGAGTGCTCAGGAAGGAGGGTATAAAGTTTTAAATCTTTCAAAATGCTATTCAATGAGTGAGAAAACATACTAAATTATGAACTGCATAAATGGATGCATCACATATAAGCCAGAAGAATTTCCTCTGCAATGTTATCACAAAACTGTGTTTGGAGATTTTGTATAGCCCATGTCCCATTCACTAGAACTAAGAACTTGTGAAGGAAACCACTTGCATGCAGAGTATCAAAAGTATTTTACATTCAAATAGGTAACAGAAATTAGGTTTTAGGGGAAAAAAAAAAAAAAAACAAAGAAGAGAAACGCTGAATTTATTTGAGCTAGTTATCTCGATGGACCTAAATGGTGTAAGAATATTGGATTTCCATGAATTTTCTGATCTTCCATAATATTTCCATACAGATACCAAGCCATTTGCACTGCTATACAGAAATAATTCTTGACTATATAGCCTTCATACCAGAAGCCTGGTATATTAATTGAAATTTTTAAGTACCATTCTACCTTCTCCCTTTTTTTTCTTCATATGTATATAAGTAATTATAACTGGAAGTTTTATGAGTTGTTCCTAGTAGCAATTAGTTCTGTGAGTGTTAATGACTGTTCTTCCACTATGTCCATCACTACTGCCAAACTAGAAATATTCTCAGTAATTTCAGATCAATAAAAACTTTTTTTTTTTTTTTCCTTAAAGCATGAAACATACACAGCTCTAGATTGTTGTTTCACATCCCTTTTGGTCAGTCTAAACCATCAGGAAATATAAACTGTTCCTTGTCTGCTTGTTTACATTTTAGGTTGCTAAGCTGCATTCTTGAAAGCTTTCTTGAATGTCAATTATCAGCTATGTGTGGTAGCAAACCAGATGGTTTTTATTTTAATATTCTTATTTCTGACATGTGCCATAGCATGACACTGGCAGTGATTTTTAGGAAACACTTACTATTTGAGGAGCCTACTTCATACTCATAGGACCCCTAAAATTGGAAACACTGAATAATTGGTTTAGAAATGCATAATTTGCCACAGTTTATTCTTCTAATTTAGAGGAAATAGTATCTACACCAAAATCAACAGCAACTTTTTTCAGCTTTTGTTATTGAGAACTATAAAGATAAGTTTCCTGACATGCATTTTTAGACTACCAAAGGTCTGCCTATGCAGCATTTGCAGTATCAGAATTTGAACACAACACGTTCTCTCTCCATGCTGAGGTCATCAAATGGAAAGCAGAGAAATTCTCAAGAAATATAGAAGAGCAATATCATAGGAAAAAAGCAATTAAATACTCAAAACTGTCACCAGATGGAAGAGAAGTTGTTAAATCCAAGTGACAGCTTTTGGTGGACAAATTCATACCAAAAGAAGAACTCAGCAATTTCAGAGAAGTTTCAAAATGTTTTAGCATGAACTTCAGTGAAGTCCTGTGGAAGGCGAATGATGTACCTGTGCATTGCTGACCATATATTGCTAAGCCTTTTGCACGGGGGACAGATACTAAATGTCAGTTGTATTACACAACTGACATATTCAGGACATGCTTTAACAAGCCTCTTCTGTATCAAAAGGTCACAGAGACATCACTTAGAAGGGGAAGTTCTTCTTAAAACAACGTTGAGAAATACCTAGTCTGTCAATACTCAAAAGACTGAATTGTTCAGTCCAGTGTTAAAATAATGAGAATTAATAGATGCTTTATGCACCTAAGAATTCAAATGCTAAACAATTAAAATCAGAAATACATTTTCCATATCAATCATTTCCTTCACAAAAAAAAAAAAAAAAAAAAAAAAAAAAGATACTATAGGATGATTCTTCTTGTGTATAACCTTACATAAACTGAGAGTAACAGCAGTGAAGTACAGGACAATTCAATTGCTAAGTTCTGGACTACTGCTTGTTTCCTATTCACTGGATGTTCATTAGTATTATTCAATACTGAATTTGCAAATTAAAATATCACAAGTGTAGTCATTACTGTAAAGAAATGTAATCAATCTGAACTGGTATAAGTAGAAATTACATAGTACACTCAGGTCAATGTATTTCAAGACAATTTATTTTGTACAAATGTATGAGCATTCTTATGTCAAAATTCATGCTTGTGGAATTTGAAAACTAGAAAGAAACAGAAATAACTGTGTACATTTAAAGGCTAGATCTTCTTAAAGAAAAATCTGTACTTTCTGCAGTAAAATGAATAAATATTACCTGTCTTGAGTTATAAAAATTATTCTAAAAATTACAATCCAAGTAGATTTTGTCATATTGTTAATTTAAAGAGGCTTGTTTGAATTTGATAGAAAAGACACACTGGCTTGGGGAAAAAAGGTTTTATCATACATATCCTTATATCAACTTGACTACTGCTGAGTCCATCTAGTTTTGTGAATGAAGTTTTAGGCAGGTAAGGACTGCCTTCTGAATAAAACTAAGCTATAACTGTAACTGTCTCATTATCCATATCCCTATAATTTTCTAATACTTTTTGCTTCTTATAAATATTCATGATGTATAGAGGCTGGGCTGGCCACTAGATGAATGACAAATGCTCTCTATTAACCTCTCTCCCTTTCTCTCCCAAATTCAGGAGCTGGATTCTGGAGCTGAATTCAGGAACACACAGATTGGGATCAAAGGCAGAATGGACAGAGTCCTCCTCGGCTTCCAGCCATTGTAGGAGAGAGTTCAACACTTGGGATCCGTTATCTTTATACTGAATATGATGTATATTGGATGGAATATCTTGTTTGTCATTTTAGGGTCACCTGGCCTGTCCACTCCTCCCCACAGATGCAACCTTTTACCTTCTGCACCCCCAATGTGACATACAAGATTTAGCAGTGGCCTTGGTTTCTATAGGAGCAAGTATAAGCAAGAGCCATTCTGCACACCAGCTCTTTGTAGTAACTCTAAACATTAAACATTATCACTGCTAGAAGTAGGCACTGTTCGCAAAAATAAGTTGTTACCTTTGGAAAGTGTAGTCATGTAGAAGAGAATTAGATGAAAAGTATAATCACTGAAGAAAGTAAGTCTTGTTCTAACTCACACCAGAACAAATATTTTATCTTTCCTTGTTGGGGTTATCATAGAGGTATCTTCATGAAATGTAACTGGCAACAGCACAAATAACGTATAGGCTCATTAGCCAGTCCACTACAAGTTAAGTGCATGGGGATGGCTTGAGTATATGAGAAAGGGCTGAATTTGGAAACAGGAAGAGAATAGTGCCGTAACAAGTTCTTGCCAAATTCCAAGGTGAGTGGAGTGTCAGTCTTAAACTCTGCTGTGAGGACTGCCACAATTTCTGCAGCAATGAGTGAGAGATTCAGCAAGTGGGAAGGAGAGGGAAGCACCACCTGAGCTACAGATCCAGTCTGATATTGTTTTCAGGAAGTAAGTAATATTCCTAACAAAAGGATCATAAAAATACCACTGTAACTGAAAGAGGGCTTTTCTCTATTGAAACTAAAGAAAAAGTGTTTTGTTTAAACTGCTCAGTGCCACAATATCAAAACTTCCAACCCACAACATCCAATGACAGTTGTATCATTCTCTTCAGGAAAAATGTTAAGGAGAAAGACAGCATCATGGAATATATATTTTTTTCTTATAAACGTTTAATACTTACCTGTTAGCCTTAAATTCACCTCCTATTGAGCTATTATGTCCATACATCTATTATTTGTTTCCTCTAAATTATATTTATTACAATTATTTTATGTTGTTCCTAGTGTTCCTGAATACTAGTCTTAATACTGCTTGTAAGATTGCAGAGTTTTAATCAGCATTCCAAGATGCTCTGCTTCTGGTCAAGTAATAGTTTTCTTCAAATAGTGTCCCAAATAGAATATAGTTACAATTTCATTGTGCAACAGGAGAGGTCTTTCCAGGTAGTGATCACTTGAGCAGCACAATAAGAAAAGGGGAAAAGTTTAAGCTACTTTCATTGGGAGAAGTAGAAAAATGCTTTTTTCCTACTGTGACTGAAATGAGTTTGAACTGCTACTTGGAAAATAGAGAATTTGATAGTTCTTTATTTTCCTGTGTTGAAAATAAGGGGGATTTAACTCATTTACAAAGTCCTGTAGTCTGGAAAAAAACCCCAAACCCAACGAAAAAAACAACTATAGAAAACACAGGTTTTTGAAAGAAATTTTATTTAGTACTAATAACCTTCTGCAGGAAAAGTTCAGTTGTCAATGAAGGAGGAAAATTTCTTTCTAGGTCCACAAAAATCTCTGCAAAATTAATGCTTATTTTGTTCCTTCTTATATTTCTAAAAAACACCAAAGCCCCATTATGCTTTAATAATGACATTGGTACAATTCAATTAATTTGAAGAAATCCTTGTAGGTAAGGATACGTATATGCTACAAGACACAAAAAGAATGGCTTCACACAACAAGCTGTTCATTCTGCAAACATTCTAACCATATGGGTTGGGAGGGTTTCCTTAAACTAACTGTAGTCCAGTTTTGTGTATTAAACATTCATGAGCTACTGAAGTGTATAAACAATATTGCCAAGCTTAGATTATGATTTAATTTCATACCAAAGAATTCCATCTTGTACACTCCCAATATCACTCCATGACGCTATGCAAAGTACAGTAAGTGTGGATGATTTGGAGATTCACTCTAACAGCACATAGGATCAAAAATAAAACACACCAATGTAAATACACAAAGTTTCCATACAGTCAGAATTTAGAAAAGTAGTGAAGTGCCTGCATAGGTTTAAGCAGAGGAATGATCTTAATGATTTTGGTAGAAAGGCTTTTAAGTTCATGAACTTGGCTATGTTTATATACCTTGTTATCTGTATCCTTTGTTCAAATACAGCCCAGTATAATTCTATGAAAATGGTTTTTACATTGCAAATCCATGCAGATTTTTAACCTAATGATACATTCTGAAACTTAAAAAAATCCTACACTTTCTTAATATTTATGTAGATATTTCTAGATGTTATCTAGATATTTGTTTCCCTTACAGTACAGAAGTACTTTCAGTGACAGATGTCTTAATGAAAAGGAATATCATAACATCCTCCTCATCTTCATCTGAAAGTATGAATATGCAGTCAATACCCTCAGCAGTCAAATGTTAGAAA
This sequence comes from Actenoides lindsayi, assembly GCA_025331215.1. Taxonomy (NCBI): domain Eukaryota; kingdom Metazoa; phylum Chordata; class Aves; order Coraciiformes; family Alcedinidae; genus Actenoides; species Actenoides lindsayi. Next base: position 12,841 of record WTSP01018821.1, on the reverse strand, counting down.
GATTAAAAGGTTTGGAAAACAACATTAATGGTGTTCTGAGGGTCACACAAATAAGCTGGTATTTTCTGTTTCTTCAAAACCTGTGGAAGGATTATCTCATTCTTGTATGACATGCCAAAAACTATTGAAGACACAAAACATTAACTAATACATTTGAATTTCAAGAAACTCAAAGAATGAGATAAGGTTTTTTTACTTCTCTTTTTTTTTTTTTTCATTATCCGTAAACTAGTATGGACTAGCATGAACCTCAGGGAGTTTAATCAGGTAATTCATCCTATATAATTAGTTTTAAAACCGTAATATCCTTATGGTCAATTCATGTAAGCACAGAATACGTGTTTCCAACTCTGCTACACCATACTACCTATGAAAACACTGCAAAATGAAAGTGAAGCTGAGAAAGATCTATTTTATGGTCATATTTAGAAGTGCAACTTACAGTCTATGATGACAAACACAACAAGTATATTTGCACAATTCAAAGTGTCTGACACTTGATTTCTGAACCATATCACATAATAAAAATTGTACATCTTTAGCCTTCCTCACTGCAGTAACCAACAGTTAATGACTAATGATAACCAGAATTTCAAGTAAGCTAACTTTGTATGTTAGTTTATGTAGTACAGATAAATGCGTTAGGTAAGCATAAATCAATTGTTGCACAGTATTAGTGAAAAGTCTAATGCTCACTGGAACTTTCTATATGTTGACTGGGTCCCTTATCAAAATACTGACAAAATTATCATCATGAAGATTTCACATATTTTTATCAAAGTAGACTGTCTAACCTCTCAGAGGAGTCGTGGAGTCCAACAGCCACAGGGTAGAGAGGTTAAAGATTCCTTAAGCAGTATGAACTGCAAAACCACACACAGCAAACATTTCTCTAAAATACCTGGAGAAAACCAGGCCAAAATATGCTGAAGAGCATATCTCTCCCAAGGCCAAGTTAAAAACCCTAGAAGTCCTTTGCCTTTCTAATTTTGGTGCTGTTTTCAGTGTAAAAGATTAATGAATGGTGTATTTATATTAAAATATGTAAAACTGCTGGATGTGATAACGTCCATAAAAACTGAGATCAAAAGTTATACTTTGGTAAATATACTGCATTGAAGGCCATACAATTTATGAACGTGATTAAACTTGGCAAGAAAACTGGACCTAGCAGCTACAGGAAAAAAACAGTTGCTTAGAAGTTGTTCCAGATTGTTCTAGTGACTTCACTTGCAATGACTTCAGGGTTGTCTTGATCTACTACTGTATCATGTTGGCTATACTCATTGACCTCCTGTTGGGTATGGAGGAAAGGTCCATTGTTCCAACCGCCAACTGCTATAACTATCATAAACTGAAAAGTCTGAAATGCTCAGGAATAGTCATCTGCATGATTACTTTAGCTTCCAAACTAGCTGCATAAGAATTTTTGGTAATGAAATGCCTCTGAATTCTGTGTTTGTACTAATACGTTTCACAAGTAATATCCCATCCACTCCCTTCTGCAAATGTGCATGCACAAATCACATCACAATTACAGATTAGGTTCATTGATAAGGGAAGATCACTCTTGAAGTTGATTCTGCTTTAGAAACCTACTTCAAGGTACAGGGACTGAAACCAAGTACTTGAACAATCAAGAAGCTGTAACATTTCTTCAGCAGTACTGGAATACACTCAACTACACCTGAACAAGACATAAGAAAAGTACATAATCTTTTATATAAATGAGGAGACAATAACACCATATACTCCAACTACTGTAAAGTTCAAATTCTCATATAAACACACAGTTAAAAACCTCAGAGTGTGCTTGTATATAGAAGGCACAAAAGGAATGAATCATATCTTCCCAGAGTCTGTTGAATCATTTAGTATACCTGGTGCCTATTTACAGTCTCTCATTGCTTTTGGAAATGTCGTATGTGAAACAATTATGAAAAACAAAGAATCCCTAATCTGTAATCTTAATTTTCTTTAAATATCTGAAATTAAAATGAAGACTTTTTTTTTGTTTGTTTATAAGAAAGGCAAGAAAATATTTCAGAATGCTATAATGATAATTAGTTTTGATGCTGAAGCATTTTCATATATCAAGACATAAGTCTGGAGTGCTAATATTGGAAAAGTATCCATTCTTACCTTCCATCTTCCTCATGTAGAAAGTGCCTAAACATAATGCATGAACTACACATAAATAATGTTTCTTATTTTTTCTCTTCAACTTACTTTTATATAATAAATAGCTATTGTATACTGGTAAAGTGAAATATTATAATTATTTAATTAACCTGTTTTGCCCTCTGTAAAATGTAAAAGCTATAAATACAGAAGCAAATCAAATTGAGTTCTGCTGTAGGCAAGAAACCATCCTCCAGTGGATAGCCTGCTGCTCAGGTATCATTTGTTAGTTTCAGTCTTTATATTTTCACAGGAAAAACTAAGGGTATACACACGCTATAGCTGTATTAATGATTTTCCATAGTTTGCTACTATAAAAATAATTCTGATCTTAAAAATTGAGACATAGTTAATCAAATTAATTCAGGAAGAGAAGAATAATCTCTGTTGTAAGTGAAACACTTCAGAAAACTGAAACCCTGGGGAAAAAAACCCAAAAAACAAGACAACAAAAAGACATTTTTTTATGTGTCCCTACTTAACACTATTTCCATACACAGCCTCTAGCAAGGGCTGATTTTCAGTCTAACTCATTTCACTCTTATCACCTGTCACTTATAAAATGACTGAAATAAGCTATGACACAGTCCTGATATTATAAAAAAAAAAAAAATCAGGAAATAACTTACACCTGTAAGAAGCAAAAATCTTGGGTTTTTATGTCACTATTTTAAAGTACTATTAGTACCATCATCTAACAACTGAAGTATTAATGGCAACCAAATGCACTTGCCACAAACCAATTTTGTGATTATCAAAGAAATTAGATTTGCTTTAACAAGTGCCTTGAAACCTTTTTATAGTTTCTTGTACTCCTCTGTCATAAATATTTTCCTTTATAACTCTTGTATCTCACTGCAACAGAAATTTGAATTATGTATGCTAACCCATTAAATCTCTTGCATTCTAATTTTTCAATGGGAAAACAAATAATGCATCTCGTAATGGCTGCAGATATTGCAACATATATTTTCTTTTATTCTTAATTCTATTTTCCACATAGCAGCAAACTGTCTGACTGGGTTGTGCTGTATCACAATGGCAAGTGATAAAATGAAACACTTAACTGCATCATTATATAGCAGAAGAGCATTAGAAAATATGCCGTGTTCACTTCTTTGCTTGTTCATTAAACAACATATTAACAGGGCTTGTTATACTGTAGGTCTAGAACCAGAATTTCACCTCTGGTAGACTTCATAAAAATAAATTTAGCACACTTATAAACATTTGTATTTCATAGATTTGTGCTATTCACATACATTTCAATATGATCACAAATATCCATGTTCTGCTTAAAAGCAATTAGAAGTTTTATCTGCAAAATCATGTAGCAGTTACAGCAACAGACATCTCTCATCTATTCTGAAACAAGTAGAGTTCAACAGAGACTGACAAGTTGCTGTATTTTGCATAATTCCTTCAGTTTTGTTTCTTTCCAAATACACTTCTACTATTTTCCTTCCAAAGACAGATGAGGTCAGTTCCATATTTTGAGCCAGTAGTGAGTAGCATTTTAAGTCATTATTTATCTTGGTAATCGTAATGTCTGTGTGTGTTTGTGATTTATTAGCTTAACACAAGAGATTTATGCTCTTCAGGGTAAAAAAAATCTTGAAACTTTCATTGACTTCATTTGTGATGATTACACTTCTGAGATGTAAGAGATTTAAAAATGTTAGGCAAATAGTTCAAAAGAGTAACTCAATCAAAGCTAATAAGGTAATACAAAAAGAAAGAAAAGCAACTGAACAATAAATGACAAAATAGATATACAAAGCCATATTAACATCACTAAAATTGAAAAATCAGATATTTAAGAAATGCCAGGATTCAGAATTGCCTATGCAACCTTAATTTGTCCTCATTCTGCAGATATATTATAATGAAGTATTTAATTAAGATTAATGTCAAAGGTAACCACTAATTCCAAGTGGGCAATTTTCATTACACAGCTTGGTGTGTTCCTGATCCAGTTCACACTGGCTTTAGGATACCTACAGTACTTCACACTTCTGCAGATATGACTTTTTGGTATGAAGTGGAAAATTGAGAAAATAAGCATTAATATCACTTTATTACCACTGTAAAAACATTTGGTTTAAGTGACTTACCTAACACCACAGAGGAACTCTGTGGCATAGTGAAATATAATCCAATTCTCAAAGGCATCATTCAATTACTCTAAGTCTGTTTTTTCCTTTTCTTTCAAACCTCTGCCATACTGATAACTAAAAGAAAAAATAGTCTTTTTGGGGTTTTTTTTGACTTTTTTTTTTTCCCAGCTGACGAATTAGAGATTCTGTCTATCAATGTATTCCTTCTCCCCAAAACCATGAATCATTCCTACAGCTACTCCTTGGGCTTAATGAGACCAAGGCTCTGTGTTATGCAGAGGAGGGGTGGAACAGGACAACAGATGGACAAGCACAGAAGAAGACAGAAGGAAGCGCTATTACATAGTTGTAGTTCACCATATGAAAATATAAAAGCACAGTAATGATTCTATAATCAACTAGTTAATTTCTTTCATTATGAACATCTCCTAGCTGTAATATCCTTACATAGAGTACATTCATGTATTTCCCTAAAATCTATGAAAGTGAGTGAAGAAAAAAAAAGTTAAAACATTGATATCCATACAGATGACCAGAAGTCTTGGAGTCTTTAAATCCACCTTACACATTTTCAATTGAGCTCATCGGTTAAGGAATTATATAGTAAATTCTATTGCCTAGAGGAGAGAGTAACCTCGTAGACACTTTATCATGAATCTCAGATATTTACCACAAGCAGATGCATTATGAACTTCAGATACACTGACTTTCAGGCCCTATAAAACAATTTAGGTACAGACATTTCTTCTTTTTGTCTTAAAACCTGAAGATTTGTTACTTTCCTAGTCCTCTCTCATCCAGCAGTCCCTATTTTTATCATTCCCCTTTTCATTCTTCTAGCTTCTCAGCTCATCCTGCATCACTTGTACTACTTAAGCCTTGATTTTCTTTTTCCATGCTTTATGTCTTTTTTTTTTTTTTTTTTTTTTCCCCTGATTGCATCATTTTCTATTGCCAGGCTTTCTTTTCCAGTTCTTCATCACCACACAGTTTCCCTTAGTTACCCCTTTTCTAATCTTGTCACATGTTCCCTATCCTGTAGCTCCTTGGTTCAGTTTCTGTGCTCAAGGATTCTCAGCTCCTCTTCAAAGCTCTACTCTGTTTTCAGATTTATCTTATGCTTTTTATTTCCCAAATCATCTTCTGCAGATCCAGGACTCCTAGCCTGGATGATGACACACTCCTTTCCTCCTAGGGTCTCAACAACATGTTTCCATTACTTTGCTTTCCTTTCCAACAATTTATCTTCCCCCCAGATTTCAACCTCAGCCCAGCCTTCACCATACATTCAACGTCTAGTCCTATTTTTACCTTGACCTTTAATCACACCTGTGCTTTTTCTAGAGTTAGTCTCCCAAAAACATTTATCTGAATATATTTTTCCTCCTTTTATTTTGGGTGAGCGCACATCTTTTCGATTCTGCCTCATGTCAGCAGAAAAAAAAAAAAGACAATATAAATCTCTGAAATCAAAGACATGGATCTATTTCCCACTTCTTGGGTACTGTGTTCTCTCAGACCACATCTGCTACAAGAGTGGGTCTGCTCCTTAAGAAAAGGCAAGCCAGGAACACAAGGATGCCCAGACAATCCAGACAGAGACCACCAGCCAAAGCCCAGTCCTATAGTACTCAGTCAAGAACAGGCCCAGAGGTTATAGCAAAGACCAGCCAAGAGCCCAGATCATAAGGCAGTATTATGGTAATAAAGCAGGTCAGAGATCACATTGTGAAGTTAGTCTTCAGGTCAATGATAGGATCAAGGATCACTAGGTAGGACCATAAGATGAGACAGGCTAAGAGCAAGCCATTGATTGAAATCTGGATCAAAGTATTCCATGACCAAGTAAGAATAGGACGAAGCTAGAGACCTGCACTTTTCTAACACAGCTCAGCTTAAATAAAGCTTCTGAGCCCATGGGTGTGAGTGGAGACCTCAGGTGAGGCTGGTTAGGACCAATAAGGCTTATTAATGTTCTCAGCATCATAACTGGATGTCAGGGCAAAATCTTGAGTACACAATTTCTCATATTCCCTGGTTTCTTGTTACAGAGAATTTTGGTGTGTGTGTGATGATACAAGTAGGTCTGCAGTAAGAACAATCATGGCACTAGAAGTGTTTAGACACAAGTTAAGCAGAGTCTACTCTTTCTTCTCCTAATTGTGATATCTAACATTACGCCATCTGACAAAATTGCAATCTCATTCTCATTACTAGAAAGAGCATCCAGTCTGGATGAGTGGCTGTATTTCACTGCTAGGTCATCTATCTCTTAGAATAATGTTGGGTAGAGACAGAACATGTAGAAATTTTAAAGGCTATGACATTAAATCAGTCATGTGCAATTTTTTTTTATTTCCCTGGGGCCTTTGCCTTGGGCTGATTTTCATAGAGCCAGCAAAAGAAATACTCTTGACAGAGAAACCCTATCAAGTCTTAAAACCTCTTTTTTAAAGCATGAATGTGCTAGAACGTAGGAGTACTAGATTTTAGGAGTCTTTAATATGGGCAAAAGAATAGATATGCTTCATACTTTGAGGCTTACTCGGGATCAGCTAAAATGCTTTGACTTGTATTTGAAAACATTTCCAACTAAGAATGCACTAATGTGAAAACTTCAGTCTGAAAAAGAATGAATTGTTGAATCTAGATGTTTAGAGCCTTCTTTTAAATTAGCAGAACATGTGAGAAAATAATTGTAAATGTACTGATGTCAATAATCAAAGATGCTCTTAAGAAAGTAAAATGGATTACTGTATTCTACAGAATTAACAACTTGCTTCTTACTGAGATTTTTGATATTTCCCTCTCACCTTGGCTGGGTGCAAGAAAAGTGGGTTTTTTTCAACATATCACATAATCTGTGTGTAAGTAATAAAACACAGAGGAATTAAAATTCCAAAGCATCAGATATAGCAAAACAATAGATAACCGAATAAATATAAAGATGTTGGCTAGGATGTATTATGAACTACATGTAAACATGTTCATCCAAGCATAATGAAAACACAATTTGTCTCTAATTAATTCTATGTAATAATGTGTTTTTATGGCAAAATGTGATAAATAGTATATGCACTTAAATCATAATTAAATATATAAGAGGTGTTCAAGTTCTATTGCTCTATAATTTTATGGTTTGGGGTAAGTAACTTTAACCTTTCTTCAAGTAGTTGGTTCCTAGCTGATGGTTAGAAAACATAGAAAAGCACATACTTCTGCTAATTATCAAATACTTAGGAGCAGGAGGACCTAACTAGGATGTATGGAGAATTATATCAACAGCACCATTTTTTCTGTGTCTTCACTCCACAAATTATATGGATGAGAGGTCAGGTAATGAATAAGATAATTCTGCTTCCACTCACCATTGGTAATGCTCTTTTGCAATTATTTTCACCAACTCAAAGTGTACATTAGGTATTTTCAACAAGAACTATACCAGTTTGGTTTGACCTTGGTTCACTTTGCATTGGCATTGCATTGACAGTGTTGTTTTATAGACTTCCCCACCCCGCAAAAAATCCCAACGAAGTATCTCACATTTATAAATGCTTTATAAATGGGACTTCATCCCACACGTATTTTATATGTAGTAATTGCAGCATGCAATTCCTTTTACTTGGTTCATCTTACTAACACAGAATAAAATTTCACTGAATTCATAATATTGCTCTGAAACTGATACATGCTGTATATTTACACACCAATATGTTTTATGGAAATGAACACATTTCTTCTCGGAAGCATATTTTCAAACTTCAATTGCTCTTTACTGAAGCCAATTTTTTCAAACAAAAAAAACGCAATGCGTTTCATGTCTATATATTTTTATTCATGCCAATATATTTTCACAGTTGGAGAGATTTAAGTAAATTAGTAGTTACAGTATTTGTTCAAACCAATGCATTTTTGCTGGCATCTGGTAAGTAAATGTTATCCAATTTTTTATATTTTTTTTTTGAATCAGCTTCAACCAAACCTACATCATTTTAAAAAAACCCAACAATAGGAACTCACCTCTACCACACAAAATTTCTCACCCAAAACAAACAAAAACCAAACTCTTCCTTTCTGATCACTGAAATATAGTAAAGGGGTAACATAAAATACAAACACACGGACTTTAGTCAAGATACATCTGATTCTTGAATTTCTACATAAGCCCATAACAGTGTATTAGTCAGGGAAATGCACTTTCTGTGATGACATGTGTTGCCTTCTGGAGAGGGACCTTCCACCCTAGGGAGCCATGCTGCCACTTGCAGAGAGGATCAGGTAAATACAAGAACTAAGAACTTGCTACTGCAAGAGATGGCTGTTACCCAACCATAAATTTCAATGGTAGCTGGCAGCTGCATGCGGGTTCTGTTACATTTTTGTATTGAGACACACAAATCAGTCTTACTTTCCAAATTACTCTTTTAAAAGTGACCATGAACCTTTAGATGTATTGTAAATTGGGAAAGAATCTGCCTCTAATTTCTGTCACTACCATCTTGCCTTGTCCATACAGTATTTCCCATGGAGTTTTTTTATTGGTTTTGGAACTCTGCAATCATATATCTTGACTACTTCTTCATTACCCTCTAGATTATACAAAAATTTACTTAAAAATATATACTGTAGACCATAACACAGAGCAAGTATTTCGCAACTTCTAGTACTGGAAGTTTCTCCTTAAACTCTCTTTACATCTTCCACTGTTTGCTGAATTCAACTGACCCACAATGTGTTATCAAATAAATAAGCCTCTCTTGGGTATAATTTCTTCTCCCTAATCACTGACCACTGACACTATCAAGGAGCATGATTAAACAAATTATCCCTTCAGACTTCACTTTTCTTTCAAGGCAAACTCTAGAGATAGACTGACTTAATGCAACATGGATGGCTCCTTCCAGAGGAGATGGATTTTAGCTTTTCAGAGAGAAGTCTTTGTTCAGAAGAGAATAAGTGTGCAAGCAAATGAACAGAACATGTAGCGGACCAGAAGATGACGTGATTCGTGATCTGAGTGCTCTATTGGGGCTGCAAGTGGTTTCATCCTCCTCTCACCAACACCTGTGAAATCTGCACCCTCTAGAAAAGGATGAACAGGAAATAATTGAGAGGAAATGACTAAGAGAGCTGGCTGCCTTCTGAGGAAGGGTTTGTCTTTTGGTTTTTGAGTGAACAGAAATAAGAAAAACATCATGAGGTAGGAGAATGCAATACAACATCTATGCTAGAAGTGTAGGGAAAGTGGAACAACTTGCTGCTTACCAATTCAGTGAGAGAAAAGATGTGCGGAGTCTTTCTTAATCATGCTCAGAGATTAAATTATTTTACTTTGTTTAGCATTAGGAGCATTTGTAAGTATCACCTTGATGAATGTCAGGATAATGCAGAAGAACCTTTTCTGGTTCTGATAAAAAGTTTACCTTCTGCATCTGTTTTTCAACATTGCCTCCTGTTGATACTTTAGGGTATTATTTTTATTCTGTTCTGAAGCTTATTTCCTGAAGATTCCCTGTTGCCATTATGGTCTGGAAGTAATGAGGCCTTTGGGCATTCTGTGTGTGACTTATCAGTTACCAAGTTCTGTCCTGTTTATGTTATGTTTAGATGTGAGCCACCACTGAATGTCATGAGATGTGATACTATATTTGCATAAGCCATCAAATTAACATAGCTGCATTAATCAGAAGAAAAGAAGTATGACATCATATCATTCTAATTATTTTAATTGTAGATTTTTCTGATATATAGTCAGTGAAAGGGATTTTGTTTCCCTTTTTGAAATATGGACAGAGTAATAGTTTCAGTACATGCAGTATAAAGACCTCTTGATACTTCTCTCCACTGCAGAGGTGGTTTGTTGGTGGACTTTGAACCCCAGGTTTAATTTTCTAATATTTAGTCAAGATTTCTGCTTTGTGATGAACAGGAGTAATGCGAACACTCCCCAGTGAACCAGTTTCCTATCAATGTGTTGCTATCTCATTTCAGTACAACTTGAGCCAGAAGAGAATGGTGAGAGCCAGCATTTCTGGTTATACTTCTGACATGGGGTGTGTTGTAATGTCCATGCTTCTGAGCTCTGGGAGGAAAATGTCCGCTGGTGTTTCCAAACATGCAGATCAGCTTTTCCAAATGTACTAATGTGTCAAAGACTTGGAATCCCCATGATGTGCAGACAGGCGTTTCATTCTTACACCTGCCAGGGGACCTCTTTTCAGTTTCCAGTCAGTAAGGTGTGAAGACACTTGTATCTTTCCTATAATGCTTTCTGGAACAAGACTACAATCAAAAGTATGTTTTGTGAAAAGTACAGAGCTGACAGTTATCATAATTCATGCAAAAGCATTTCAGGATAGATTATTGTCCTGCTTTAGTGAAGAGTACTCTTTTTTTACTTATTTACTTATTTTGTCAGAATTGCTTTTTTAATTTCCTAAAAAAAAATTGAATTAAAAAAAAGGTCAGGTTTTTAGCATTTGTTGACATCTCTAGTGCTGCTTTTTGTAAGACTTCAAAACTATTTTGAGAATCGTGCCCTGTTCATTACTGCACTACATACACCGAACCCTTAGAACAGTGGTAAACCTCTGCCTGTTGTGTATTTTTTTCAGTAGCAATAAAAGCCAAGCAAATCAAGTATCTACCCATCCACCGGAGACGGACTCCAGATGCTTCCCTGTCCTAGGGGACATTTCAGTGCAACATTTTTCATAGTGTTCAAGTAACCTACTAAAGGCACGGAGCTGTACGTGACGTTTGTTTGATAGAAAATCATACAAACGATAGAACTCTAAAATGTAATCCTGTAATTTGGTTCTGTACTGTGCATGAGAATCTTTTGGAGATAGAGGGAACTTAATGCAGATCCTGATGCAGTCTCAGCTGTTGCTAGGCATAATCATCACTCGCTAACGAACAAAGTGGAAGATATGACTACAGAATACGTAACTTCCCAGATCCCACTCTAATGCATGCTCTTTAAGGTGAAGTTGACAACTGTTAGCAGTTCCTCAATGATCTGAGGCCATACACTCCCTCTTCAGAAAAACGAGCTTTTAAAGACCTTCCTTCTCCTATAGAGGAAGAACTATTTCATCACTTGTTTATCTCAGTAAAGCTCTTTGGTGTTAAGGAATGGGACATCAGCGTGGAAATACAGAGAGGTACTGTGCAAAACTTACTGTTTCATGTCGGAGAGCAAATCTCAACAGAAAACAGAACCGGAAGTGGAGAAATACCTGATTGTTCCGAACATTTTGGGTGCAGGGCAATCCTACCTCCTCCAAGATAAGGCAACACAATTCCCTCCATAGCTGTCTACAGACAGATCCAGCAAAGCAAAAACAAATGTATTGTGATTTCATTATGAGGTTTTGGCAAATGGTGAATGATAGTGTGCTCAACACCAAATACACAAACGTGCGGAAGTAGCCTGGCATCTTGGATTGCTTACGTTCAGTGTCTTATCTTTTAGACCATGAGCAATTTAAGATTACTAGCTGAACGCTATAAAGATTGCCTGCAAATAAACAACTTTCTCCAAGCTGCTCAGAGTCCAGGCAACACTGCAAAATAGTCCAGAAAGTTTTTTATTGCTACCGTCTGGGTACCTCACAAGAGGAGCTGGTCTTACTGCTACCGCAGTGAAGGTATCCGTACATGTTTAATTCTGACGATTCCGGAGACTCAGCCAATCTTTCTTTCATCTGCTGCTTTTAGGGAGACGGGAGGAAAAGCAGAGGGAGGAGCAGGGGTTTTACGCTTCCCTTGCAAAGACTGAAGTAAAGCAGCTGGGTCCTTTTCACTGCCTCTGGCCGCAGCTCGCGGGTACTTCCCCCCGCTTTTCCCTGCCGGCGATGCGGAGGAGCTGGCCGGTGGCAGTCTGAGAGGGGCGCGCGGAGCGCCAGCCCTGGCGGGGCGCCGGGGCATCCCCGTCTCCATCGCCTGTAAGCTTCTCGCGCCTCCGGGGCAGCCGGTGGGCACGCTGGATTCGCGCTTGCGTCCCGCTACCTCACCCCCACCTCCCGGCCTCGCCCTTCTTGGGGGCTCCGCGGGCCCCGCAACTTCCCGTGCCATCAGGACGGGGGCCGCTGGGCGAAGGCTAACGTCTGTCCCGTCCGCCCCGCTGCCGATGGCGGCCGCGGGTGGCGGCCGTCCGCGAAGCGCCTCGCCTCGCCGCGCAGGGAGGCCGCACACCGCCCCGCCACCGCGCCGGGGCTCTCCCGCCCCGCCGGCACAGCTCTATCGGGCGTTAACGGTCGCGCCGCAACCGACGCCCGGGGCACTGAGGGCCGGGGTGCGCGGCGAAGGACACGTGCCGCTACCCCGCCGAGCGCAATGCGAGCGGTCTCCCGGCGTCTGCCCTCAGCCGCCGCGTGCCGCAGGAATGCGAGAACCGGGAGAGCCGCGCGCGCCCCGCCGCCTGGCGCGCTCTGCCCCGGGGCGGCGACTGGTCTCCTCAGAAGCTCGCTGCAGCAGCCGGCCGGCCCCCCTCCTCGCCGCGTGGGGCTCCGGCCGGGCCTTCAGGCCCGGGCTCGGAC